>JAPYYS010000866.1:0-123387 GCA_030522525.1 Campopleginae sp. 14b
TGTTTGATGTGGTGGGGTTGGGGGGGGTGTTTGGTTGGGGTGGGGTTGTTGTAGGTTCCATGAAAGATCATAGGGATACCCACAGCAGCTGTCGATAAGCGTTGACGAAAGAGCGGTCTCGTCGCGCTTCGCTCATCGGGACGTCGAGCTGTCATCGTGTCGTTTGATCTATGACGAATGGTTTCGCTGACGCGTTTCCGATCCTCCCGAAAACATCGCAACCATCAAGCCGCTAAATATTTTAATCTCACTATTTTCTCGGTAAAGAATGTATTTTCAAAAAAAATCTTTCACTCGAGGCGTTGGAAAAATTTGCTCTCATTTTTTCTGTCATTCTTGGAAATGTTAAAAATATTCTAGTCCAAATTTTTTCCAACCTGCCAAGATTCCCAAGCACTCGAGCAGCATCAATGAAATTCATCCGTTAATTGATTTTTCACACCGAGTGGTTAACCCAAAAAAAATATTTATTCAATTTCTTTGAAAAAAAAAAAAAGATTATTTATCGAATCTCAAGAAATATATTCATTTTTTTTCAAATATCGAGGCTTATTTTTAATGAATATACATTTTTATTCAAATAAATAACTTGTTTTTAATAAATAACATATTTATTTTGAATAATTCAGAAGATTCATATTTTAAACGAATCGAATTATTTGGAACAATATCGATTAAGTTGGTATTTTAATTAATCAATTTTTTTTCCGTTGATCAAATTTCATCAATTTCTAATAAATATTTTTTCTGTCCATGCCAGGACCTGGGGAAATATGATTGATAAAGGTTGTCACAAAAACTAGAATCCCCAACGTTGTGCCGAAAGGTTAATGAATGTTTAAAACGACTTTGGACAGAATGAAGCTGCGGCGGCGATTGACAAACGTTGCACTGATTTACGAGCGTTTCTCAATTAATCTCGAGGATCTAGTAGATTATTGTGAAACTTGAATGTACATATATGTACAAATCCACATACATATCATATGAAATATACCCCATGCCATTATGTCGGTGGTAATGATAGTGCCCATAATTAATGACATCGCAGCGCACAGGGGAAATCGAGTGGACGATTATAATTCGTATGATCGTCATATAATATTCCATATATCGTTCGAGACTGAGATTAGAAAAAAAAAAGTCGATTCATGAGGATTCGCACTCAATCAATTGCTGTCCTTTTTGGTTGCGGGTAAAATGATGATCCTTCGTACGTCTAAACCGAGTTAAATAAATATTGGATTCCGAGGCATCGAGAATATTGCGAAGAAAAACAAAAAAAACAAAACCATTTTATGAAAAATTTCGTTGAAAATGGTTATAAAAAATTGCCAAGAGTCAACGAGCTGTACAATAGGTTTCCTTATTCGCTCTGCTTCGGGCGTCCGTCCGCGGGGTCAAAGGCCCACGAGTCAGCCAATATTTGAGAGTTTACCCGGATACGAGAACAGGCTATTGAGAAAAAAAATAGAACAGTGAATGTCTCTGTGCTCAGGACGTGTTCCCATTTCGAGAGCGATCGTATCCGAGATAGGCAAAGTCTGATAACCGCGCGCGTTTAACTTGGTACTGACTCGATGCGGAGATGATTTATCAACGCCCACCAATGAGCTGATCGATTTTTATTTTATAAATGATTTCCAAATTCAATTTCATTTATCGAATTATTCATGGAATCCCAAGAAATATTTCGTCTTTTAAAATAACGTGCTTTATTTTTAATAAATTTTAATAAATTATATTATAATTATTATAAATAATATTATATTATAATTACAAAATAAATTAATAAATAAACGATTTTACGTTCAAATAAAATTTCCATTTATTTCGCGCAATCCAGAAAATTTATATATAAATTAAATAAAATTATTTGCAACAAATAAATCTCCATTGGTATTTAAATTAATGAATTTCTTTCCGTCAAAAAAATTCAATTGATTTGTAATAAATGTTTTTTCTGGCCGGGGGGGATTGTAGATGCTGGAAAGCCTCGAACGACATCGTGGGTTGCCTTTTGTCAGGTCCTGAAGAATGATAAACACTCGTGGCAGTTTTGATTGGTTGTTGAGAAGCGAGGACCGGCGGGGGGGTGTAGGAGTCAACAGCTTGGTTGGCCATAGGCTTTTGTGAGTGGCAAAGGTCGTACATCGGTACAGAGAGAGAGAGAGAGAGAGAGAGTGAGAGAGAGTGAGTGGTGGTGAGGCTGATTCACATTGAAAAAGCGGGAAGAGGGAGAAGGTAGACGGAAAAGCCGGCGGGCAGGTTGATGTAGAACCGGGCGACGGTATATTCGGCAGTTTGGGTGTTTCCGAAATCCCGGCAGTGCACGATCCAATTACGAAACAGTTGTCTGGGACTCGAGTTGGGTTTGTGTCGTACGAGGCCGTAAACGTAGCGAGGGAGAATTTTGTTACGATATGCGTTGGTTAGGGACGAAGGGGGGGGGATTAGTCGCTATCTCACCACTGTGAGAAATATATAGCTGCCATTCTCGAAATACAGAGGACCAGTTATGGACAACCCCACACACCAGCTTGAACGACATCCGATAAATGGGCCGAGCATCCTGACCAGATATCGTTGCACAGGTGTTAAAACTTGCCTTTGTAATGGCCCGTTCGATAACCCCCCTAAAACCTACACCACCCTTACGAATAAACTAACCATGTGAATCCAGCATCCTCTTTTTCAACCCCTAGCACGTCCGGTTCATCAGAATTCGCAGGCCGAAAAAATAACCAGCTATCCTGCAGTGGCAAACGGTGCATCCGAATTGGCCACAGTCCGATGCGATAATATTACGTTCACTAAAATCGGAGCCCTCGCTCTCATCGGGTCTCATGTAGAAATTTCGATGATCCAATCCAACAGGCCGAATCTCTTGATTAACACGAAGCTTATTAAGAACTTTTCAATAAATCTTTATTCTGGCTATAAAGAGTAAGCTTACAAAATTTCCCAAAATTTTAATAATCCCGATTTTTTGGAAAAATATCCTCGAAATATTGGCAACCGTCACATTTGACTTTCCCCCATGAGATTTTAAATTTTTTCATCATCTCCCGAGGATCCACTCCATGGGACTGTTCCTTTGATCCAGCCTCAACAGCAGAATTAAATTTGAATCATCACCCTGTTACCATTTATTTGGGAGTAAATGAAATGAGTTTCAGGGCAAAGAGTCTGCGAGGCACGTGAAGACATGAATTCCCAAGAGATGCCACACCAATACGTGCCTCAATTGATCATTCCGAGTCATTATAATCGTCACATAATTGACATTTTATGTTGATGACCTCTGAAGCCTCAACTGTGACGACTATTAGCAGTTTAATAAGTAGACAAGTATGAGTACGCGGTTTATTAATGCTTAGAAATTCCTTTGGAACTTGTAGGGTAGCCAAGACTCACCGCAACCCCCCAGCTCGTCTCATCATGCATAAATAATACATATACGCATAATGCGTATACATAAAGGAATTATTTTGAGTGGATTATGGGTTTTGAAGGAAGCAATTCCAGCATCCGTAAGCAGTTTGCCAAGTTTTGAGCTCGTGCAGACAAAGCCTATTATTAATTATCCAAGAGACGCTTCATTCTGTGTGGTGGATGTGTGCCAGAGGCGCTCATTATACCAGCAACGACCGAGCCACTCGTTCCAACACGGTGACGCAGCTCTCTGCCTTGATGCTCTTCCCCTCCCTTAAGCTACAACCACCGACACCAGTCACGTCAGATTTCCTGGTGACTAGATCTCTCTCTCTCTCTCTCTGTTAATTAATTCACCTACTCCATTGAAAAACATCCCCTCAGCTCTTCGGCTGGAGCTTTCACTTGCGAGGATACTATTTTTACAATCTCCTGTTAAAATTCACACGAGCGGGACAATTCGAGCTCAATTATTGTCTTCGGAACGTCGCAACATTCCGAAGACTTCGGGTCAGTTCAACGTTTTTCGCGGCCAACAAGCGCGCGGACTAAATTTCTCCACGGCCGGAAAAAATATTTATTAAAAATCGATCTAATTTATTTTAGCGAAAAAAGAAATGTATTCATTCGAATTCCAACCCAATCGACATTTATTCGTTTCACATCATTTGATTTATTTAATATGAATTATTCGAATAAATAGAAATTTTATTGGAACGTAATAAATATTTTGTTTATTTTAAACAAGATATTTATATTCAAATTAAATTGAAATTTAAATGAAATAAAATTTAAATTCAAATAAAATTTGTATTTAAATGAAATTTAAATTGGAATAAAATTTGAATTGAAATAAAATTCAAATTTAAATAAAATTTTATATTTATTCAAATTTATTCAATAAGGATTTAACTAAAAGGAATAAAACATTTTCTAAATATATTATTTTATTACTTTCGAATAAATCTTATTTCTGGGCGAAGATAAAAGTCTGAATGACGTCGGTCGATGGACGCCTCCAGTGACTAGGATCGTTATCTTTCGATGAGGAATCTCGATAAGATATATCGGAGAAAATAACAAGGTGTGATCTGCTCGCATGATATGAAACTTAGCAGTAAGCTTTGTTGAGGGAGTCTCTTGGTTGGATTTCCGAAACTTTCATTATGGGATTAGAGGATTCCTCATGAAAATCATCGTCATCACATTTACCAATCTTTTGCCTCGAGGGCTGAACTGCCATCCATTCGGATCTCATTTGAGATTCTGCCTCGTGCAAATACGTCTGGGATCCGACCGCACGAGGGCATAAAAGTGCGTCGTCATTGTCACCCTTATCAGACTCGACGTTTATAAATAATTACACTCCCTTGTTTAGGGGCGTTAAGAAATTTTAGGCTTTTTCATAAATTTGTCCCATTAATTTTGTTTTTCTTTTTTTTTTTCTTTTTACCTCGAAATATTTTTCGGAAAATTTTATCGACCGAATGAAAATTGACTACGCAACCACCAGAGTCCTCGTGACGATCCACATCGAGCGCACTTGTGCTTCATACAAAACGGTGCATCCCCCTTGGCCCTAGGTTTATAAATCAATTTGACGAATCCCCGAGGAATAATCATAAAATGCAAATGGCAAGAAAAAGCATTAACGAAATGTTGGGTTATTCTCTCGGTCGCCCTATGAGCCCGATAAACACGACGGGACAAAATGAAAAGAGGGTCAGTGAAAAAAATATTCAACAATGAAAACCCCATGATGACAGCGATCCTTCAAAGCCTCGAGCCATGTTTGCTAGCAGGACTTGGAATCGTAATGGCGTTGTTACTCCATTAACCCTCGGATGCATAAACTGACTTTTCCAACGACAAGATGTCCCAAAAATTGCTTCCGGAATTACATTAATCTCTGACGATTCTATCATCTGCGGAAATAAATCGATGCATCGAGAAGAGAAATTTATTAAAAAGTAATAAAAGAGCATCGTTTTTTTTGTTTTTCTTCCATTCAAATATTTATTTATTGAATCCCAAGAATTATTTCTTTTTTTAAAATATTAAATATGAGCTTTATTTCTGATAAATAAAATATTTTCATTTAATAAATATATGTCATTTTAAATAAATGACAAATTTATTACGTGCAAATAAAATTTTTATTTATTTTCAATAACTCAGCAGATTTATACATCAAATAAATCAAATTATTTGCAACAACAAAAATCTTCATTAGGCTGTCATTTAAATAAATTCATTTTCGACAGTCCAATAAATTTCATTGATTTTGAATAAATCTTATTTCTGGTTGATTAATGGACGGAGGTTTTTCATCGTTTAATTTACAATTGCCAAAGGACGTGTATCCAAGGAAAATATCGAAGAACTTTTCGTTCCAAGATTGCTCGATCTATTGTGTAGATTTTTGACACGAGCATCGGAGCACCCTGTATGCGGAGGGTAACGTGGAAAAGAGTTCACGATGCTGCGAGCTAAAGGGAAAATTCATCCATGCATACGAGCCTAGTTTGTGTGTGTGTGTGTGTGTGTGTGTGTGTGTGTGTGTGTGTTTTTTTTTATTCCATCAGCCTTTTACCAGAGCAATAATACGAGTAACGAGAGAACGAGAGCGCAAGATACATCGCTGGAGAAAAACGATTCACTCCCCCGGTAGCGCATCACAGATCGGAAGAATCTGGCAATAAAAAAATAAAAAAAAAATGATGAAAAAAAAAAAACGGGTGCACGTCGCATCTGCTCCGTTATACTTTAATACGAAGAATCCCCGGTGTATATACAATATTCACAATGCAATGAGAACATCGCTCTTTTCGCTTGAATGCATCCAGTCGGCTTTTTTTTTTCATTCAGCTTTTCCAACGCTCGTACGCAACCCCTTCAAAGGCCGTTTGGGAAAAGCGTTCCTTTTCTACCCCCTCCCCTAAACACGGAGATATATACCGTTGGCCAAACAATACAACGCTGACAACATCACCCTGTGGCGATGATAATTGAGGGAGGAGAAAAACGTGAGAAGAAAAGTCTTTTGATTTATTCCTATCTAGTGTTATGGATATACGAGGCCCGAGGACTCTTCATCTTTCTTATTTATGTATACCCTTTCATGTATTCTACTGATTGTTAGACATTCAACATGTTCCCAGAAATATCCGTTTACATGTCTCTCTTCCTATTCCACTTATCATTTATTGAAAATCATTTATTGAAAATTAATAAAATTAATTCAACTGAGAAAAAAATAATTAATTTAAATACCAACCTGATAAACATTTTTTTGTTCCAAATAATTTCGTTGAATAATACATTTTTTTTATTAATTAAATTCATGAATTATCCATAAATTTATTCATCCGAAAAAATTGATAAATTAATGAAATAAATCAATAAATTAATTGACACATTTAAAACGTGAAAATAAAATTTCTATTTATTTCAAATAATTCCGAAGATTTTAATATTAAATAAATGAAATTATTTGGAACAAATAAATGTCCATTACGTTGGTATTCAAATTAATGAATTTCTTTCAGTTCAATAAATTTGATCGGTTTTCAAAAAATCTTCTTTCTGGGTGGGATGGAAAAAAAAAAAAAAATGATATCGTAAATGCGGGAGGAAAACACTGGTTCGATCCCCAAAAAATGACATTAATAAATTTCGAGCTTAGACGAAGCCTTAGTAATCCATAATATAGTATTATCGAAGAGCCATAGTCTGAATTACATGGTAAGGAAAAATGTAGGGAACGCGGAGCGTGTTTTTTGGATGTAATTCTCCCTGCGCGTTTCCAAGTCGATATATCATAATGGGATTTAATTATCTTGTGTATTAGTGTTCAAAATGCAATCGAGACATGTCACCGGAGCTTGGAAATTCTTTCGGCAATGATTTGTATTCCTAAGCTCTCCGTGATCGTGCCGGAAGAGATTGGCGCTAAAGTTCGGACTGAAATCTCGAGGGTCCCAGCCACACGAATTTTTTCTATTTTTTGCCCTCGATCGATCCTTGCAGAAACTTTTTAGTTTCGAGTTTTTTCAGTCCAACTTTTTGCCAGGATATAAACCAAATTTTGTCAAGATTTTTTAATGCCCGCACGTGCTTAATTAACCGTTACGAAACTATTTTAGTTTTTATTCCCTTACGCTGCTCCTTATCGATTTTTTTCAAGGCCCACCTTTTCCCTTTATTCTCGACGAATTTTTCTCGCCGATTAACCGTCACTAAATACCTTTTCCAATGCTTTTTTTTGCCTCAAGACGACCTGGAGTGTTTTGGTCTCCGTTTTTCTACGCCCGAGTCTATTAAAACAAAAATTTTTTCTCAAATTTTTTAAAACTCGAAAAAAAAACTCTTTCTCATTCGCCCTTATCCGGGCGCACAATAATTATGGATGCGTCGCCCAAGGGAACCCCCCGAGGTCTATGGGATACTAATCAGTATACGCGCGGGGCTACCAATGAAAAGAGAAAAAAACGTCCGATGCAGGATATGGAAAAAAGAGAGATGGCAAGAAGACTGCACCGAAGGGGGTTGCGGCGAGGCAGCCAGTGGCTTTTGTGGCGTAGCCTTTTTCTTCTTTTATTTATTATATCATCCCGCGACATCGTCCTCCCTAAATCACATAACAACCCCCCCCACAACCCCCACCCCCCCTCAACCACAAACACCATCCCAATACAACACAACAAAACATTGTACCGAATCGTTTTATATTCACAACTCAATTCCAGCCACAAGAAAAAATGAGCCAAGTCAGTCCAAAGTTATTTATTTATCTAAAACCTATTTAATATTCATTTAATTGAATAAAATATATTTTATTGAAATAATTCAAAATTCGTATTTTAATTTAATTTAGTTTGAAATTCGAACTTTAATTTGATTTGATTTTATTTTAAATTTGATCCAATTGATTTAATTCAATGTTTGATTTTTAAAAAAACTTGAAATTTAATTTAATTTCTAATTTAAAAAAAATTTTAATCGAAATAATTTAGCAATTTATTTGAATAAATTAATTTGAATAACAGGTTACTTCTATTACGAATATACTTTTAAAATAAAACTTTTTAATAAATATTTTTTTCCGGGTGTATAAAAAGAGGCAGAATGTATGAATATGCAGACTTAATTTTCTTGTGGCTGGAATTGAGTTGTGAATATAAAACGATTCGGTACAATGTTTTGTTGTTAAGATAGCGGAGTCATCGTGTTCTCGTCATGCTCGATGACTCTGTGTATACAAGTTGGTCAAAGAACTCAAGGAAGGATAAGGAAGAGAAGGATTGTTTCGAGGTAAAGTTGATGACCTCTCTTTCAACCCCAGCCGTACATATACACATCCACTTTCGATCTATCTTGATTTCTTCCCTTTTTTCTTTTCATAGAGGTGAATTACAGTTCGCTTCGTCGTGAATATGGTGCACATTCTTTGTTTTACTGATCCGACTAATTATTCGCCTCGCTGACGTTACATTCTAATTTTTTCCACATTTCTTAACAACGATTTTCCTGTCAGATGAAATTCACCTTCGGAAAGAGATACAAATCGGGTCGCGCCACACGATCCGGCCTTTGAATAAAAAAGTTTCCATTTTTTTTGTTAATTCCCTCAACTTACAATTTTTTTGCATTTAGGAGAAAAAAAATACATCGTAAAATTCTGCACCGAGATAAAAAATTCTAAAGTAATAAAAAAATGTCTTTGAATTCAATATTTATTTATTTATTGCAACCCAAGAAATATTTATTCTTTTCAAATAACAAACTTTATTCTGTATAAATATAAAATTTCATTTAAATAAATGTGTTGGTTTAGATAAATGACGCATTTATTACGTTTAAATAAAATTTCTAATGATTTTGAATAATTCAGAAGATTTATATATTAAATGAATGAAATTATTTGGAAGAAATAAATGTCTATTAGATCGGAATTGAAATTAGATTATTTTTTTCGGTCAAATAAATTTTGTTGATTTGAAATAAATATTTTTCCTCGCCGTAAGGATTTGAAACTTTTTTCTTGGCTGCTTGTGGATCGTTACGATGTTAGCACTTGATGAAAATTTCAATATCTTTATCGCTTTTGCTTTGCTTTTGTGGATTTTTGTATGGTTTCGTAAATATCGAATTGGCAGTATTTTTAGGAGGGTTGAAAAAAAAGGGAATACATTATTAAGCCGTGGGCCCTTCAAGTCCTGCAATACATTGATAATATTGTTGGGATATTACGACTGAAGCAACGTCGTGGTAATCAATAACGAGCTCGCCCAGAATTTTGCCCCAAAATCGTTGGTTCTCTCGAAAGAGGCTCGTGGTTGGTTTCACCCTCGAGACTGGGATCCGCACGCTCCACAAACTTCGAACTGATCTACTCTACCGAAAATGTCATAAATACATGGGGGATGAGAAAAAAAATAGACAACCCCCTTAAAGGGGGAAAAAAGGAAAAAAATGTATCCATAATCCATCGCAGTGTTGAATTAAATTTATTCATTACGCCTCGCATTTGGAGGTCACAGAGTCACCCTAATCGGAGGGTTATCCTTAAGGGTGCTTCTCTCAATGACAGATACAAAAAAAGGGTCACTCCCTGTCCATGGAATCTTCTTATTTCTCTCTTGGACAGAGCTGCCTCGATAATCTACAGATATAAACATCGCTGACCAAAAATACATGAAAATAAACACGAACGAGAGGCTTGATCATGGCCAGGCCATTAATCATTTTTTCTCCAATCGTCACCAGTGATTTTTGCTCGTAAAACCAAAAAAAAATTACGTCATTTGTCTGCATCATAAAAAAACACTTTTTCGAGCTCAACCACACGAAGAATTTTCCCCAAAAATTTCAATAAATATTAAATATTTAAGAAATTAAGAAAAAAAAAAATTGATAAAAAAAAATCGAATAAAATAAAAATAATGCAATAATAATAATAAAAAGTTTTGGTGCTGAGAATTCCGAGACACCACCAAGCCCAGTATATTCAAATTTTATAGTCCCTTCGTGTCAATTTCAATTGTGAATACGAAAAAAAGGGAAAATTTTCAATGAAGACGTCAAAAAAATGATTTTTTTTTTTTTTTTTTTTTTTTTTTTTTTTTCACGTGACAGAGAAAATCTGGCGATTTGAAATGCATCGAGGCAAAGAAGGGTATCTCGTTCATTGTGAAGGGGATGAAAGCCCGAGAAATTGAGGCGCACGGACGAGGCAGACTTGCCATCAGGATTTGTTCATTGAATCGAGAGAAGATAAATCGAATCGATCCAAGTCCGAGAGTTTTAGCCTCGAATGTCGAGCATTCATGAACTTCCTGAGCAATAAGATGAGCCCCGAGATTATCCTCCTTCCCAGCTCCGTTTAATACCCGCGGCCAACATCTCAAAAAAGAAGACGTTGGAGTTCTTAAAATATAATGAAGTGACAAAAACACGAGCGAATAAAATTTAACGTTGAAAAAAATGGAAAAATGTTCTTTTTTCTTGCCCAATTATTGATTTATTTTCGAATCAATGTTTCACGAGTTTTTTTGGTTTAACAAACATCGAAAGTCCTTGGGAAAAAATGAATTTCATGAAAAATTCATTTGGATCGTCGTTAGAAATGGAAAAAAAAATTCAACCCATTTAATCACACATTTGGATCTCGTATCAAAGTCATTACTATCTAAATAATCGACTTTGATCGCGGTCTTATTAAATTGATGTGTCGTTCACACTCGGAAAATTTCACAGGATTCTTTTGGTATGAAAAAAAAAACGTGGACAAATATTCTGTACTAGAAAACAGACGATATCATTATCGTGGGAGATCTTTATCGGTGCTCATCAGTGCCGAACTGCATGTGGCACATTTTAACAGTTCGGTGAGAATGACAGGGATCGTGTGACAAACTTGTGTTGGCGTGTAATCTTCGATCACGATTCACTTAGGCACCAAAACAACAACCGAATTTCCCAACACCGAGGACGAAACATATCAACATAACGTCCTCGCGTTAAGAAGACCCTGAAGAGCTCCGGAAATGACATTAGCGAGACCGGAAATGACGCTTCCCACTTTGGACTGCTCTCAAAACCGAATATAAACAATTTTTTGTTAAAAAAAATAAATAAATAATAATAGGAAAAAAATGGTTGATCAAATTTGCAAAATATTTGGTGAAAAAATGGTGGCTCCGAGTATAAAATAAGAAAATAATTATTTAAAAAAATGTAAAACCAAATTAGCCAAAAATTCGATAAAAAAAAGTGTCCCTCCGACTGGAAAAACCGAAAATGACGTTAAAACGGTATCGGAAATCGCTTGCGCAGATCAAGCCGATAGATTTGCTGACTGGAGACGAAGTTGCAAGTTTCTCTATACTCGGCATATTTCGCGAGATAACGCCGGCTGTAAAAGTTGGCATTGGGCAGTCAATATGAAAGATAAAAATTGATGTAGCGGGCGAGAGAATGATCGAGAGGAGGAGGACAAGGACGATAAAGGATAAACGTGTTGTCCTCACGGTGTATGGGCACGTTAGGAGCGTTATAATACTTTTAAATACAGAATATGGGCGAGGGTGACCGCCCATACGGTGTGCGAGGCATTGGTCATTGAGAGAGCGTTCCACTTGGACGATAAGGCACGAATGTCGTTGGGAGATCGCGTGTCCTATCCAAATGGCAATCGCACTTCCCCGATTCGATTCCTCTCGTGGTTTCTCTCGCTCTGCCTCCGTACCATGACGGAAAATGTTGCTATGCTTCCATCGCTGAATCGAACAGCACTTATTTCATCCCCTCCCCCTCTCCGCGCTCCATTCTCTCTCCAGCCTCTGTTGCTCACCCTCCCGTCACCGAAGGTGAATTCCTGGGTTATGATTAACGCCTGTTAGCTATCGAGTATCATGTTTCCTGACGCAAGCCTCTGCCCCGCATCCCCGGCCGATAAGCTCGACGAGAAAATGTACCGATCGAGAGGGACATCCCTTAAGGACACTCCGGTGGTGCAGTTTCCGTTGGGCTTGTCCAAAAATGGCTAAAAAAAAATTAAAAAAAAAAAAAATTAATTTAAAAAATCAAAAAATTCGTCAAGGACACGCCGGGCAAGTCGAGAACACTTTTAAGAGTGGGCCTGTAAGACCCATACAGTCAGAAGATTCTGCGAAGAAGCCCGTGCCCCAAGGTCACCCAAGGTCACCCAAGGTCAACCAGAAAATCGAGCAACGTCCAGCAAGGACAACATCGGTGCATGTTGGAGATTATAGAGAGCGAGAAAGTTGGAGAGATGCTGAGGTCGGTTCACCTCGGCTTGGCCACCATGACGCAGCACATACAAAACGCTCGACCTTCCCAACACACCACAAAATACCTCGGCCTACAAGTCCCTAAAGGTTCTTCACAAATAAATCGTCTAACATCATCGATCATTCAAGACGGATTGAAATCGTCGGGTCATTGGACGTCCGGACGAATACAGGATCTCTCAAAATGTGATGACCGAGCTTGAAGATTGAAATATCGTTCGATACCAAAGGAACAACGTCGATGAAGATTTTTCTCCGTCGACGAGGCTCGATTATATTTGCTGAATAATTACAGCCAATAATATGCAATTAATCATCGGAGCTGACGCAAGTTCGCTGCATGAAAATAAATCATTCAAAATTTCTGGTCCATTCGATTAAAAACATCTTGCCACATTGAAAAAAAAATTTTGCCGAAAAAGATCGATATTTTCTTCGATTCGTTCGACTTGAGGTTTTTTTTTAAATAATTGCAAAAATTGTGTCACTGCAGAGAGAAATATTTTAGAATGTCCCTTTGAAAGTAAATTTGAGTCGTTCCAATCGTAAGTGTCCACGATTTTGAACAGATTTTATAATTTTCAGTGGACCAGAGCTCAGAACTGTTTTTTAAACATCCTGTAGATTTCATTGGACCAGGAGATATCCCAGCAGCCTCTCCTCCCATTTTTCGAAGGCTGCCAGACTTCTAGACGGAGTAACGCGATAGGTCATTGGCATCATTGTATTCTAAACTGGATTTACGGTCTCTTTGACCTTGAACCCTTCGTTATAAACTACTAAAGTGATGTTTTTCGTTAGGGAGATTCCTCGGACACGGTTGTACGATAATTGTATTGAATCGATTATAATTTTATTATATTGTGATTCGAAATGATTGATTAATCTCGAGAGGGCTCTCTCAACGGTTCTCAACTTTTTGGCTAAACCTCGTAGACGAAAATGGTCCATAAATAGACACAAACATATATATCTAGCTCGTCAGGCATGAGACTTGCTGTCTATTGTGCATCTGTCACCGTGACTATCTGGATAAAATGAATTTCTCTCGACGCACGAACCACATCGAGAATCATGCTCTGCCCGCTACTACAATATTCCAAGAGTTTCGCCAAACCACCAACCAATAAGGGTGGTGGCTTGCTCGAGGGAGGGAGAAGAAGGAGAAACGCGCCACATCCGGTCATAGATAGATATCGGAGGGTTCGCTCTTTTGGTGTTTCGCCCAATTTCCGATGATAAGGAACCTCCGCCTCCTGGCATCCTTAAAGCCAAACGGAATATAAATTCAGGCGACCACAGTCGTGTTCCGAAGAATACATCCACACCCAGAAACACCCAGAAAAGTAGTAAGTAATATTTACTCAAAGTTTCTTTGAATTAAATATTTATTGAATCCCAAGAAAGATAATAGAAATAAATATAAAATTTTATTGAAATTAATATGTTGTTGAAATAAATCACGAATTCGTAACGTTCAAATAATATTTCTATTTATTTTAAATAATTTGGAAAATTTATAAATTAAATAAATCAAATGATTTGAAACAAATAAGTCCCTATTCGGTTGGTATTTAAATGAATTAATTTCTTTCAGTCCAAGCTTAAAAAATCCATAATCCGTGAGTTGTCATTAATCGAGGATGTCATATTGAGAAAGGCATAATTTTATACAGTCAAATAAATGACATAATTGGAATAAATTTAGGGGTTTATATTTTTTTGTCTGATAATTATAATGAATTATTGAGAGTGAGATTAGGCAGTTTGTATGAAGAGAATAATAGAGTAAAAATCGAGCTGTAAATGGAGGAAATAAGGATGGTAGGATTAATCGGATGCTGGAGGGTGAAAATAGGCTTAATAAGTGAGTTAAGGGTTGGATTAAAATGATCGATAAGGGCGAAGAGGATAGCGAAAAAGTAGAATTAATATTCATTCTGGTTTGACGCTTTTAATATATATTATATCGGGAGCCTAGGCAGTCACACATATTAGCGAAGAGTCTCTGAGGGTTGTGAAAGAGGGTGGTTTTACCGGGAGGAAAAAAAAACGGAGCTAAAGGTCGTTTAGTCTTGAAATATTCATGGCAACAGTTCTTGGCTCGCGTTTGTAATAAATGAGTATCGTAGAAAATGACCCAAGGGGATGGCATCGTGGCGAGGGTTGGAAAACATGGGGAGGGGGATGGAAAAAAGGTTCCAACGAAAATGGCCAATCGAGATAGACCGGCCTACCTAACTGTCCTCGAAAATAAGGGTAACCCTTTAATCGACCAAATTCTTTGAGCCTCCCCTTCTCACCCCTTTGAATCCCCCCCTCCCGTACGACAACCAGTTCTGGAATTTTGTGAAGCTTCAAAAATACCGAGAACCACCACTACCACCGGCTACCCGTAGAAATTTAATTACAGCGTTAAAGTGAGTCGTTAAAAGTTGTGTCGGACGGGGCGAGAAGCAAAAACCACCCCCTCCCTCTTTTCATCTTCATTTCCTCTTCCAGCATCCCCCTCACAACCCTCCTTACAGACTTTTCACTCCCGTCTCAAAACTCCTTCATTATTTCCCATTTACCCTACTGTCCTCGATGACCTTCGACTGAAAAATCTGACACGATTCCAACCCTTAAATTATCATTTTTTAACTTTTTCGACATTTTTACTCGCGCCCTCCATATTTTTTTCGAAAACTCACAATTTCACAATACGAATAAATTTTTAGAATGGGCTACGATCGGATCTAGCTGCGAAAAAAAAAAAAAAAATACAATCGCCGAATTGAGTGCATCATTTTTGAAAAATCACAGGAAAATTCGAAATTATTAGAATTTTATGAAATTTGGTGAGAATACTCTTTAGTATTAAATATAAATATACAAATTTGTCGAGATTTCGAAAAATGAAGTGAATCAAGTGAAAATTGAATAAATTGAGAAATAAATGATTAAATTAATAAAAAATATTGTAAATTAAGATTAATCCTTTAGATGAGAAAAGAAATAGTATTCAGAGGCTGGAAGTGGGCCGGTGGGCTAAAAATAATGAGAGCAAAGAGATGAGTTTGACGATGCGAAACCGCAGGACTAAATAGTCGTATAGTTGGAGCGGTGGGTTCGGAGAAAAGAATAAAAAGGTAAAGGCCGTAACGGGGAGGGGGCAGGAAACGCTGAGGGCAAATCGGGCAGAGGGAAATCGATCGGTAAGAGAGCAGAATGGTCGAGCGGAAGTTAGATTACCCCTGACGGCCTGAAAAGTGCTCGATGGGCGGTTTCCGGTCTCGAGGAAGGCGCGCATCCGTTCGATTCTTGGCATTACTTGGAGCGCTGGTACCAACCGAGCGATATAATTCAAATGGTTATCCGCGTATGAGTCCAATGGAGACAAGTCGACGATAATGACCTCCAGGATGTTGGAGTGTAAACAAATTGGGAGGGGGGAACAGAAAAGGGTCGGGGGACAGGCTGAAGGTGATCTAGAAAATGCAGCGGTCAGGTAAGCGAAGAAGAGGACAGGTCATCTGCACGGGTGGGTGGATTCGGAGCGAAGTTAGTCAGGTTCTGGCGGAGATCTGCTCCGTTGGGTTTGTTCGAGTCCCTCTCTCTCTCCTTGCAGCATGTCGTCCATCCTCTCGCACCGCAGGCTTCACTATCATTCTTTATTTACCTCCGTTCGCATCCACACAGCGAGAACCGCTTCTTCGCAAAGTCCATCCAGGTACGCGCTTCTGCTTAGCAAGAACTTGGTGATGCCTCAATTGCCCTGAGGCCACTTCTTCTAGAACCAGCTGACAGACATGAAAAAGCTTCTTTCCTACATGCCTCTCGAAATAAAAACCCAAACAACATCCTCCTGCATTATAATCCTTGCTGAATATCCCCCCCTTCCCCCAACAACTAATCCACTCACCACTTATCTCTTGCCAGAGATCTTTGCTAATTCTGTACCAAGTTTAGGATCGTTATTCGAGAATTATTGCCAGTTGCTCTTTCCGGAAGATCACAATTTCCAGTTGGTTGCTACTCGATCACAGTTTTATTCTATATTCAGGATAAATTTGTGGGACGAAGTATCAATGCTGCTGTAAAGACGTTCTATTTACTTTGACCACGGAAGAAGGTTTGGTGAAAATTAATAAAATTTATTTAACTGCAAGATATTTATTAATTAAAATACCAATCTGATAGACTTGTTTTCAAATAATTTGATTCATTTCATATATAAATATTCTGGATTATTCAAAATGAATAGAAATTTTATTTGAACGTAATAGATATTTCGAACAACATATTTATTTAAATAAAATTTAAAATTCATCAAAAATCAACCTAGTTCTTTGAAAAAAAAAAAATATTTCTCAGAATTCAATGAATCGAAATAATTTTTTTTCTAAATATACATTTTTAAAATTATTTTTTAATGAATATTATTTTTTAACTCTTTTGTTACTTTCCAATAAATATTTATCCTGCTCGGCAGTACATCGCGACTGCCGGCATCGATGTCTATACAGAAAAGCAGAGCATCACTATTTCATCAATCTCGAATAAACGATCGATGGTAAATCGTGTAGAGCAGAACATAGGACACGGCTTTGGGCTGGGATTAATCAATAGAGGCTAAACATTTATTGGATACGATGGTGTCTTGGCAAACGGAGGATGAACGCCGAGAAGCCGTTCTAAGGTCGGAGCTAACGACACGGAAAGCCACGGTCGTATGATGCGGTGGTTGGCACGCGTGTAACGGTAAACCAGTTGCAAATAGAGAAGACGGATTGAACTGGTAGGTAGATAGAGCGATGTATGCGTATTCATATGTACGAAGCTGAGCTCATGGCGAAGTTGATCCAAGTCGAACGGAAGCTTGGACACGTGTTAGGTGACTGGTAAAGAGAGTACCTGCGTGTGCTACGACACTCGTTATCCATCCAGCGCGGTTGACGAATCGCGTCCTGGTGTGCCTTCGAGCGTTGCCTTTGAACTTGGTGGCCCGTGCGATCGCGAACTATTCAAAGAAGCCTCTAGCAATGAGACTAATTCGTTAAGAAATCCGTGGCCAAAGAGGAGGGCCAAAATTCAGGTTAATTTTTGTTCAATTGTCAAGCAGATTCTTGAGGTTCATCAAGGTGACCTGGAAGATGATCAATGGCAAGAAAAACCTTTTTCCTCGTGACACATCCTGGTGTACATGGCGTTGATTGAAAAACCAGAACGTCAATGACCTTCAGAGGCCAACCCATGAAGATGATGGATCGCGCAAGTCGCAAAGAAGAGCAACGCGTGTCGAATTGAGTTTTGATGATGGAAAACCTTCGGAATCGGATCGTGACGAGTAGTCCTTTACCAGGATCAACTTTCTGCGACAAATTGGATCTCCCAGGCAAGTTCTTTTGCTACCAAATCTTGCGGGAAGTCACGCTATGCAGAATGTCAGCTCGTACCGAGTGCAACGCTCTACCAAGCCAGTCCATCCACCAGGAAAGACGTTTCCAATGAAACGGTTGGCTTGTGTCGGATTATCGAGGGTCCATATAGACAAGAAACTGGATAACGTGCCAAATGGATGTTCCTGCTCGTGTCTCTAAGGGGATTCGTGCAGAATCTTGGTTGAAACTTCTCTGCCTTGTTTCCTTGTTTCTTCCTCGAGCTTCGGTATAGAGGGAGTTCGAGGAATTAACTTCAGGAACCAGCAAATGCTTGGATTCAAATTTTCTGAAGAAATACATTTTTCAACGGTTTTTTTTTCTCAGTACTAATTATTTTACGCACTGCCACAAATTTGTATTGTTCCACAATTTTATTCCCACACTTTTAGTCGATGGACCTGCGCGGTCTCGTGGCTTCCGAACCACAGGGAGAACACCCAGAGAGAAGATTTATTAAAAATCAATAAAATTTATTCAACTCGAAGAAATTAATTAATTTAAAAACCAACCAAATAAACATTTATTCGTTCCAAATCAATATATTAATTTATTATATTATATTTGATTAATTTATTAAATAATATATAAATAATTAATTTATCAATTTATTGAGAATAAAAAGACTGCAAAGACTTTTCTCCCGGAGGTATTCCGAGCTCGAATTTTTGGTTGATCCTCAACAAAAATTTTCCAACTAAATTCGGCCACATTAGCGAAGGTCCACTCGAAGCATGATTCCGGTTAGCCTCTCGCGTTGTTGTCGGTGGCTCCTCTGCCTGTGTTTGGTTAAATTTTTTATATTTGTTGAAAATACTCTGGCGTGATTTTCGTCCTCATTCGTTAAGTTTGGCCTCGTCGCGAGCAAGCTGCGGTGACGGGCAGGGTTATCGTCGGCAAGTTACATCGGCATTACGTCCAAACGAGTGGTCTCAATGCTAGCTACGCTTAAGACCAACACTACTGCGCGGTTCCAGGAGGAAGGCGGGGAAGGGGGTCTAGGGTATGCCAGCTGAGAGTTGTCTCGGAGCGATCTCTCGGGGAGATCGGATCTGTACGTGCGACAGAGCGCGAACCAGCGAGAACCGCGCGTCCATACTTTTGTTCGAGATCCCTGATCGTGATCAACGAGACCTGTAATTACATCGTAATTTATGCGTGTCACGGCCCTTCCTTGCTCTGTATACACTCGCCGTATGTTTAACGTGATCCTCGGGATCGAACGGAGACACGGAAAAGAAATTTTAATTTATTGTCGGATGGGATTTTACGCTAATACGATCATGTTTATTTTACTCCGTGCGGAAAGCACGAGAAACGTTCAACGATCTTACACTTTATCCTCACTCCTTTACTCTTAATCGTTGCTTCAATTCATTTTAATTGCTCATTACGTTACGCAGCTAGTCTTTCCAAAAAAAAATCAACACTAATATTAATTTTTTTTCAATTTTTATTCAATAATTAATATAATATAATACAATTATAATATAATATGAAAATATAATTTATAAAATATAATATGATTATAAAATAATATAGGAATATAATTAATATTATATAATATAATATTATTATAAAATGAATAATATAATATAATTAAAATAATAGGATCGTTATTGAATAATTAATGATTTAATAATGAATTTTTATTTTCATTAATTTTCTTTTATTATTGTGAAAAAAATGCATGAATCGGAGAAATATGTCATTGTGTAACAGAGAATAATTTGGAAAGGAAACAAGTTGGTAGGAAACGATGTCGAACCGATTTTTTGTACAGCGCCCCAGGTAGCCATTATAGAAAATTCGTTTCCATAGGGTGTAGGAAAAATATATCGCTCGGGGAATAATTCGAGAGGTCGCTCCAATGCCTTTTGAATAACTTGCCCAAGTTTTTCCTGACTATGGCAATTATTTTTTGTTGTCGTTATTTTTCTCTCAACCCCTTGTCGAGTTTGCTGGTCAGCATTGAAAGAAAAAAGGGGCTTGAGATACTGTATCGAATTTCGATCACGCGGAAATGCCTTTTTGCTTTCTTCGCCAAAGGAAATTGGTCCTTCGTGACCTTGCTCTCAAAAGATACGGAGTATTCACAATCAAGCGCGTTTTTTTTTTTTTCACCCTCAATCACAGAAAATTTTCCACGCCGTAGTCAGCGCATTTTCTCACGAAAAATCGTTCCCCCCTTGTTACACAATAGTCACCTAGTTCGGAGAACCTTCAAAAAAAGAACGACCCCTTCCCAAGCTTTTTATTTATTTCGCACTCGAACAAATTGAGACTCGACTTTGACACGTGAACCAATAAGTGGAGCAATAAGTATCCAAACGATATCAATGACGACCCTTTTTTCTGCATTCGCCACTTTTCCCAACCCAAAAAATTTGTTTCAATCCTAAGAAAAATGTCTTCTTTTTAAATGCGCTTTCTTTTTAATGATAATAAAACTTTATTCAAGTAAATATATTTTTTAAAATAAATGGCATGTTTATTACGTTCAAATGAAATTTCTTTTGATTTTGAATAATTCAGAAAATTTTAATATTCAATAAATAAAATGTATTTCGAACAAATAAATGTTTATTTGGTATTTAAATGAATTAATTTCGTTCGGTTAAATAAATTTCATTGATTTTTTGTCAGCGTTTTTCAGGCAGCCAAAAAGAGACAAAAAGTTAGATTAAAATATTGTTAAAAAAAAAAGAGAAATAAATAAAGGAGTAAGAAGTAAGCGAGTCACCTTTTAGTACGGTCCATTTTGGAGGGTTGATGGCTGAGAGCCAAAGCGCGGAGGATTCCATGGCTCGGTCTGTGTGCGTTTACTCTGTGATTAAAAAAACTGACTCCGTGTTGTATTTTGCGAGGGAAGACAGAGCCAGGAAGGATGAGAAGGAGGGACATTCACGAGGGTCGGACAAAAACGAGGGAGAGTGAGAGGAGCTTGGTAACGAGGGGGTTTTTCGGACGAGAAAACGAAAGAGTGAGGCGCGGTGAGAAGGCTCAACACGAGGGAGGAAATTCGTGTAAGGGAGAAACGGACCGAGAGGCTGAGGAAGAAGCAAAGCCCAGGGAGAGAGAGAGAGAGAGAGAGAGAGAGAGAGAGAAGGGGAAGAGGAGGGGAGAAGCGGTGAGCTGGGAATATTGTGTATTCGGTGGGTATTACAATGGCGGCTGCGGGGCTCCAAATATATTAGTTAAAGGGGATGCACAGACTATGAAGAGGGCAGATCCATATAGAAACAAAGGGTGACTGTCTCGGCAGATGCCTCGTCATTATAACTATAAGGTGTTGGAAAAAAAAGGCACAAACTCCCTTCGAATTTTGTGCTTAATTTCGAGAATACCCGAGCTAGACGTTTTATGATAAAAAATTTAAAAACAAAAGTTTCATCACTTTTTTTACCTGGCGATGAGGCTCAACTTTTTGATGATGGATGCAGTCTCTAACGGATCATTTACTTTCCTATGACGTTTAGATGCAGCCAGAAAAAACATCGATAAAATTTATTTAACTGAAAGAAATTTATTCATTTAATTTCCAACCCAATAGACATTTATTTTTTCCACATAATTTGATTTACTTTATACATAAATCTTCTGAATTATTCAAAATACGTAAAAATTATATTTCAACGTAATAAATATGTCATTTATTGCAAATAAAATGATATATTAATTAAAAATAAAGCTCCTTATTTAAAAAAAAAAAATATTACTTGGGGTTCAATAAATAAGTATTTAATGGAAAGAAATTATTAGTGAATATACGTTTTTTATTAATTTGAAAAAAAAAATCTTTATTCTGGGTGAGTCTATGGGAATGAGGTTGATGGGAATTGGACGTTCGCGAGAAGGTAGAACGAATAGCTGGGCAAGGCGAAAGGATAAAGTGACTCTGAGGAAATTTTGGATTATTGGGCAGGCTTGCCCGAAATGTGGTGTTCGTGAATCATGGTCGATGATGAAGGGCAGTGTCGATGATCCCAGAGAAAGGGAGAAGGGCATTGTAAGCTCTTGAGTTTGCATAATTAACGCGGTTGGGATTATTTGAGAGATGGGTGGGTAGTCGTTAGGCTACTCCGGTTGAGCGATCCCAAAGGCCAGTATGAGAAATAGAGTTGAGAGAGAGAGAGAGAGAGAAGATGGTGAACGTAGCCAAGGACGTCAGGTGGTTGGCGTTAATCATTCGCGTAGCACGGTGATCCTATGGTTCTGTGTCAAAGGGCACGTTGGTCAGAGTAACGGTCTATATATAGACGAGAAGGGTTTGATCCGAACCGAATGCAAGAGAGTCTCTCACTTTGTCCTTGAAGCCGTAGAGGACAGACATAAAGCTTTTGGTTGTAGTTCGGACGTTGTCGCGGCGACCGATTCAACCGGCTGGTGGCCAATACAGCTCAGCTGGGATTGGAGCAACGCTTCGATGTAAATAGTACGTTGGGTTCAATCCTGCTGCTGGCTCAAATGGAAATGAAGGACTAGTAGGCGAAGGGAAACTGAATCTTACTTTGAGAAGAAAATTTTGTTGGAAAAGCTCGATATTTTGTTCGATAAGGTTCGGCTCAACGTTTGTTTTTTTTGTTTTTTGAATAATTCCAAAAATGGTGTCATTGCAGCGAGAAATATTCTGGAAAATGCTTGCAGGAGCTAATTTTCGTCGTGCCAATTGTAAATTTCGTGGACAATTCCGTTAGAACCTAAAAGTTTTGTCAAAATAACGAAAATTTTGAAAATATGTTTTTTAAATGATATTGAGAAGAAAATTCTCATTCATTCCAGGGTGCCAAGGCTTTGGTGCCTCGTGTGGGCGATGCAACGTCAGTGTTTTAGGGATAGAAGAGCGATCATGGCGAATGGCGAAGAAGAAGGAAAAGGAGAAGAGGGAGGAAGCCTTGTTCGAGGTTTAGGCTTAGAATTGAATGCTCGAGGAGCAACGAAGCCGACGAACGATAGTAGCAACGAGTGCGATCGTTCACGCGCATTGCCATCCCCGAAAAGAGGAATACATGCTGAAGCGTCAATGTACCCCGCATGTAGTGAAGGACACACGAGCACGTACTCACGCGCAAACCCATCGGATGATGGCAAGGTGAGGTAAGTCGAGATGCGAGGGACACGAGCGACGCATTTCGAGAATCGGGGTGCTTAATGAACGTCGATGGTGTGCTAGGGTCTTCCAAGTGGGGCTCAACGCACCATCTATATACCCTCTCGATATATACGGTGGACTTGGCACACCTACAATAAACATTTATCAAAAATCTTTCAAATTTATTTCACTGGAAGAAATTCATTATTTTAAATAACAATCTGCCAAACATTTATTTTTTCCAAATAACTTTATTTATTTAATATAGAAGCTTCTGAATTATTCAAAATGAATAGAAATTTTTTCCCAACTAAATATATGTCATTTATATAAAACAAAATATTTATTTCAATAAAAATTTTAATTTATCCAAAATAAACATAAATTATTCTTGGAAATAAATATTTCTTGGGATTCCATGAATAAGTATTCAATCCAAGATAATGAATACTTATTTCATTTACTTTTATTATTTATAACGAATCTTTTCGTTCTATTTATCCCGAGAAACTGGGATATTTTCCCGAAAGCTTTGGAATTTCGACCATTTGACAAGGATCGTCGAAAAAAAAACTAAAAAATTCTCAATAAATGATAATAATTAGATTAATTCATAGAAAACGCGACGACTGCATTTTTTCCTCTAAAAAAATGCATGTTTGACCTTGGAATGACCTTGAAAAGTGCATCCAAGGTCATATTTCCATTCCCACACCATTTCTCTTGTGACTATACAATTTTCTACAGATTGTACGAGTTTTTGGACACCCGATATAACGAGTAGTGTATATAGGCTGTGCAGTATAATAGACCAGAGCAAAACCCAGCCCTTATCGATGGGGTGAGCAATCCCTATGTCCTCCCGCGCTATACCGAAACGCAGAGATGATAATATATATATATGTATAGTGGATAAAGCTCGGATGTTTAATTGAAATACGGTGAGAGAGGCAAGAGTCACACATGTTCATGCTCCGTCCAACCCTCCATCATGTACCGGACCACAAAATTCCGTACGGTCACGTTCAATATAGGAAATATAACGAAATGAAGGGCATGTCACGGGTTCTCCTGTAGACTGAGTGCTTCCGCGGTAATTTGGCATTACATGAGGTTACGGAGAATTTTCATAGTCGGTGAAAAGGCGCCCAAGGTGGGCCTGAGAAGAGCCACAGATGGGGCCAGTTGCAACACTTGATTATTAGACATTTGACCTTGAACGATTTTTTTTTTTTTGTTGTCAAGGTCAACCGAAGGTCAAACCTTCTGGTGACTCTCAGAAGCTCATGGAGTAACCATTTTTGACAAAATGGCTTCGACCTCATTTCACCAGCAACATCACGTGACATCAAGAAAAATCAAATCGAGTTTTGAAAAAAACGAAAAAAAAACTAAATCGGACGTGTACGCCTGTCTTGCGGGCTGCGACGTCAGCCGAAAAATTCACGTCGCTGGTTATTTGATGCTGGGTGACATGCGAGATCGTGACGCGAATCTGAGAAGGGGACCCCAGCTTCTCCTCATCTCTCTCTCTCTCTCTCTCTCTTCGTATTCTTCGCTTCAATCTATACAAACACTCGTAGAAATATTTTCATCCTCCTACAAATTGAAACTCAATCGATTCTCTACATCACAGCTTCAAATACGATGAACCTATTTTTAAAATATTTTTCGTCTACATAGTCGTCGCGTTCTATGAAAATTCAAAATTATTAGTATTTCCGAAATAAGAATAAAAATGATAAACTATTATAATTTTATTAGAATTTTCGAAATAAATATGAAAATTGCATATTATTAGAATTTTATACAAATGTTTGAAATGAAAATAAAAATTCGACATTATTAGAATTTTATAAGAATTTTCGAAATAAAAATAAAAATTCGAAATTATTAGAATCTTTCCATGCTTTTAACATGACAACATTGCAGTGTGTAGCCACTCTCCTCAATCCATCAAAGTTGATGAGAAAATTGATTGCTCGGACATGATCCAGTAGAGACATTCATCGAAGCAGCTTAATGTGGATGCTTGTCCATATCACATCGAGCAATCGCACGTATTACTAATTAATTTAATCCTCGTGTTGGAGGAGGCTGTTCCTGTTAGGGCCTCAATGAAAGTAAAGCAGAGAAGGTACAGAGGAAAGGAGTGCAGTGTTTTCATAGTTTGAACATGTTGGTCTATATACTTGGGTATTGAGATACTCGAGAATAGCTAACATATCCACTCGTCCATCTTCTCCTACATTCGCAAGCCCAGTCAGGCTCCACCTTCAACCCGTAACAAAGTCCATATCAGGCTTGTACCAAAGCTCCGAGTAAACGTCGAAATATTAGCCCGACCGACGAGCAACTTGGCCGGAGAGTTTCTCCTTGAGGAATTCCTCCTCCTGGTCTGCCCTTTGTTTTCCAACTATTCTCACCCCAACACTCCCTCACAGAGATCATACCGAGCAAGAGCTAGTTAACGATACGCTTTTGCCAAGCTCTTGTTTTTCCTCTAACTCTCAGCCTTCCATTCAACTTCACTCACTACCTCCAAATGATGATGTGACGTTACAACTCTCACTCTACAAATTCTTCTATATAAAACCTGCTCTCTCGGTTTACCTCGCCTTTTTCAGCTTCCTCCCGCAAACTCTCCTCAACAATTCATAAGGTAAATAGTTCCCCAAAACTCGGAGCAACTCAATCTTTTTTTCTTTCATGCACACTTCTTACATCTTTCTTAATTAATTCCTCGGGAATGGGACGTCCTCGTCGAAGAACAAACGAACTCTGGCCCCTCTGACGTACTTAACATTGACTTTTACTCACCAGATGAAAGATTCATTAAAAATCAATCAATTCCATTTAACTGAAAGAAATTAATTAATTTAAAAAATTACCAACTTAATGAACATTTATTTGTTCCAAATAATTACATTGATTCAATATATAAATCTTCTCAATTATTCAGAGTGAATGAAATTTTTATTTGGATGTAATTAATATTCTATTTATTTCAATAAAATTTTATATTTATTAAAAATAAGAATGAATATACTTTTTTAGTACTTTTTAATAAATCGTTTTGCTGGGTGTACGTGAATATTTTGAAGAAAAAAAGGCGATGCATCGGAGCAGAACATGCTTATTTTTTAAGTTACAGGATTTTCTCGGATTTGCACATTTTTCAACAAAATTTGAGACTCTCCTTTTATTTTTTCTTGCAACAATGGATCCTTCGTTCCCTCAGCTTAATGGGATAGAGAAGAAAAAAGAATCGGTTGGCCATCGGAGCGTGTGATCGGTTTAGCCTTCGAGATATCGTTGCTCTCGTCGAGTCTCGACACACTCGTATTATTTATTTCCAGGTCCGAATTTTTCATTCTCGAGGTCTTTGATTTGCCCTCCGGGACTCGACGCCAAGTTGCAACCGAGAAAAGTCTCCCATCAGTTGTTCCCGACAAGTCCAACACTCGCAGGATCCTCATATTGGGATAAAGGATAAAGGGAAAAAATAAAAATGTTGAAAATCGTCGACTCAAGTACGTCGAGCCCGTCGAGGACTGTTCTGTTTGTTTTCCGACACGTAACAAATCCCCCATGTTTTTATTCCGCTATTCGAAAAACATCCCTTTCTCACTCCAACCTCTCGACCCCATTTAATGCTACTTTTCAGCCCCGCCAAGAATACATATCCACCCGGAGGCTATTCCAGGAGAGGGGAGACTCTCTGTTCTCGCTCGTGTTCTGTTTAGCATCTCGTTCCCCCTTTTCCCCTATCAACAGACATCGTTAGACTCGAAAGCTTTGAAGTTGGTACACTTTGCCTGATTCGCACTACGATGTATAGCGGGAATAACGACTTTGATGGGTTTTCCTTTTGTTTGATAAATTTCAACGAAAAAATACAAATTTTACATAAAATTTCAGTTGGAATGATTTTTTGTGATGATGCAAATTTCTACGTGCCTCCCGACCATGCGCCGACGTGACGAACGAGGAAACAATATTTGCCCACGCATCACAATCGATCCTACTCCTGATTAGACAAAACTATTTACCAAAATAGTGGAAAAAATGGAAATGATGAGGTTGCGTAAGAAAAACAAGCGCAAAGGTCGAAGACCTGGATTGTCGTGAACGATAATGTTGCCAACAACGACAAATCACCGGATATACTCGAGTTGGAGCGTGCCCGAATGAGTAAGGCAAACCAGAGAGACGCGTGCTAGCCTCGTGCGCCACGGAAATCTGCATCCTAAAGCCCGATAACACAATACGCGACAACGAATGTTGCGAACGAACGAGGAGAACGCAGGAGCTACCGATTGTACCGTTTCGTCATTTTCATCCTGAAATATTGCTCGAAAACTGTGTCACGAAGAAATGGACGGTATCTCTACATTTTACCAGCCAATTGTACACTTTTTCCCCCGGGAAATGGTGAAGAATCCAAAATATGCAGTTGAAACTATGACACCCTTAAAGTTCCCGAAAATCCGAGGAGAAAAGTCCTTGGCAAATTTTTTCTCCGACGTACCGACCTCGGGATACAGAACATTAAAGGAACAGCCAATCAAATGCGCTGATCAAGCGGAGTGGGCGTGGCTAACACGAAACGAGCAGTATCTCGAGAACGACGCGTCCAACGAGAAAACGGCAAAAGACTTTTCGTTTCAGAATGGCATGCTCTACGCACTGGCAAAGTATGAGCACAACTTTTGCAATATCCTGTATAGCTTGTTAAGTTTCTGTTAGGGAGCCGCTCTATGATGCTTCCGTCCGCTGTATGATGCAGAAGCTTCGCTGGGAGACGTACACACGACCTTCGTCGTTGACCCGACTCGAGTGTGGAGGTAAGTAGCTGCACAGTTAGTCAGCCTCTCACATCAACTATGGCTCTTACATGTGGTACACAATAACACCGCAGAGTCTACAACCGCGGTGGCCACAGACTCGCGTACCTACCTGAGCAAACACATTACAATTTAGTGAAAGACGCGATCGTCGACAGTCTTGAGAATAAGCAAAAAAGACGACGATGACATATGAAAGAGAGACATACGATCTTTACATGCTCCCTAGAAATCTCCTAGGTCGCTTCCTTCCAAAAGTTTTCCTTCAACCAGGAAAAAAAAATTATTAAAAATCAATTCAATTTATTTAACTAAAGGAAATCAATTAATTTAATTGCCAACCTAATAATTATTTATTTATTCCGAATAAATAGATTTATTTAATATATAAATCTTCTGAATTATTCAAAATAAATAGAAATTTCCCTTAAACGTAATAAACATGTCATTTATTTAAAACAACACTTTTATTTAAATAAAATTTGATATTTTTCTTAATTTTTTTTTCTTTTAAATATTTTATCACTTTTGAATAAATTTTTCTGGGTGTTATGCACTGAAATTTAGTGATTTACTGATCATTGAAAATTGGCACTCTCTGGACCATTACGAATGAATCTGCATCCGATGGGTTTCCTGTTTTTGTGAGTGTGGAACTGTTTCTGGAGCGTAGCTCGAGGTTTCATCCTCGTGGAGCTCCTTAAACGACTTACTATAAATGAGCTAATGGTTTAATGCGAAGGACTGGAGGATTTCCGCTCATAAAGTCTGACTTTGAGGCAAAAATCACAAGCTCGAAAGTGGTCGCATTCAAGTTGACTATTTGACGAGGAACCCCGAGCGATTAGAGACATTGCTCGTTAACAATAGCTCTTTTACTATCTTTGTTGTTTATCTCCGGGTCATGATTCATTCAGCATCACCAACTTTATCCTCAATTCCACTTTTTTACTCGGCTGTCTTTGCCATTTCTTGTTTTCACATTTTAAATTGTCTCGCTCCGACAATTAAGTCTAATCGTCCCAGAGAGAGAGAGAGAGAGAGAGAGAGGAGGGGCGGACTTGGTTTGCAATCGGTATATTCTCGCAACGAGTGAAAATTGCCAACGAGACGATATTCGCATAAGCACAAACATCAACAGCAGCAATCCTCTGCTCTTTTCCTTCGACGTCGTTTCGCGGTTTGGTCCCAACTTTCCAACGAGCCAATTATCATCTCGGCTGGTCGACCGAGACCAACGGAGACCGAGCTAAACGAGAAAAAACCTAAAAGAGTCTAATTCCGGAATAAAAATTCGTTGGATATTTTTCCTCAGCGGTGACCGATCTCCCGGAATCCCAAAAAAAAAAAAAAAATTGAGGAAAAAAAAACGAAATGATGAAATTTTCCTAGTGCAAATTCTTACCCAATGATCTATTCGGTTTTTCGATTTTATGGAGTCACCCAAATTAGAATTATTCATTAACTCGCTAATTATTTTAATTTATGTTTTCCGAAAAATCATATTTTCGAAACTATATATCTTGGCATCATAAAACATTCATAGACTTGTTAATGAAGGTGAAGCTACCTCATAAAAAAATGTATTTGAAAAATAGATTTTCTAACCTTCCGGAAAAGGTTTTCAAAGCCTCTCGTATGTGTATCATCATTGAGTTCATAGTCCCCAAGATCCGTCTATCGTAGATAAAATAAAAATGGAAAAAAAACATCGAGAAAATAGATTTATTATAAGTAATAACAATAATTTCATATTTTTCATAAATTAATAGAAAAAAAAAAGAATCATTCAAAATGGAACAATTTTTGAGGAAAAAAAATAACTTGGCAATATATTTTTACAAATTTTCTTCAAAATAATTAATTAAGTGGCTTTTCCGTGCTGATAGGAAATCTTTCGAGCGATTAATTTGATTAGTCCATTCCCCATGTACGATTTCATAATGATATTGTAGAAAAAAAAAAAAAAAAATTCTCAAGCTGCGGCGATCTTTTGATTCTATAACCGACAAAATAGTCGATAGATCACGAGGTCGCTATCGGAAGGAGAATCTAAGCAGAAATCACGTGATTTTGGGGACAAGATAAACGTCGAAGAGAACGAGACTGATCTATATGCCTGGCCACGTACGATCGTAAGTCTTGCTGGGACGCAGAAGGTCCCGTTCTCATGCGGGGCCTCCTAAAAGGGCCCAAGAAAAAAAAAGGTTGAATTAATAATTGAAATATTTTCACAAATCGCCCACGAGCTCGAGGACGTTGACATTTATTCTGTAGAATATTCCCAGACAAGAAGATATCGTACGTGAAAACTCCAAATAATTTTTTTCATATAAATCATCTGAGTTATTGAAAATAAATAGAAATTTTATTTGAACGTGATAAATATGTCATTTATTTGGAATAACATTTATTTAAATAAAATTTTATATTTATTAAAAATAAAGCTCGCTATTTGAAAAAAAAGGAATATTTCTGGGGATTCAATAAATAAGTATCCAATTCAAAGAAATTTTTCGTAAATGTACTCTTTTATTATTTTCAAATTGAATATTAATTGAATAATTGGATGATTAATATTGTAGATGAATAAAAAATTTCTAGGCGTATTTCGTCGCGGAATAAAATCGATTACACATATTTATTCCAAATTTTCAATACCTTTTTTTTCGAAAGCGATAAGATTTAAAACGAGGTTGAAAAACATGGCAGTCGTTTATCCGTAAATTGAAAAATACTTTTATTATTGTAATAAATTCCTCCGAAAAGAAGGACCAATAAAAAGAAAACGAAAACCGGTTGGAACGTTATAAAAATTGTTTATGGATTCGTTTACAAGAGAAATGAAATTTCGCATTAAAAATGTTGTTTTTTATTGGAGGAAAAATAAGAAAAAAATAAAATAAAAAAAATTGAAAATTTTGGAAAAATAATTCGGTAATGGAGTCGGAGTTGGAAACGTGATAAAAGAAGAAAAAAAAACAGGCGAAATGAGAGGCAGGAGTAATAGAGGTAACGTCGTGAATTTCATCACTTGGGGCATTGAAAAAATTCAAACACGTTCGTGCTCGTTTCTCGTGTCGGTTAATTAGCCAATGGCAATAATTTTGACGGCGGTCAGACTATAAAAAAATCTTGCTTGCCGGATGACAGGAGGTCATCGAAAAGTGGGCGAAATTTTTTTTTTCTCGTTTTTTTTTTTTTCTAAATTTTTTTTTACGAAGCGGCGCTATGAATAAAATCGTGGGTTCTGCGTGGTATTTAAGTGGACATTGCTGATGATTCTCTCACTGATTCCGTACCGTCGGTTTCACGGAATATCGCCATAAAAAAAAAAAAAAAACAAAACAAAACGATCTCTCTTTTTGCTATTTATTTTCTCTCTCCCTCGCTCTCCATGGACCTTCCAGGAACTTCGTCTGACTTAATTACGTGCGTTTACAAGTCGTGTATTTGTCACTAATTTTCACTTTGTCGGCGACGAAACTAAAAAAAAATTAAAATACAAAAAAAAAAGTTAATTTGTTGTTTTTTTTTTTGTTCTTTCTACCAAACCCATCGCACATACCATATTAAAGGATCCGCGCCGCGTGGCCAATAATATTAATTTATTCCTTAACCTCGTATCGAGCCTCCCTAAACTGCTCGCCTATTAAAACGTCGACGCCCGACGTCGTTCATCCATGGACCACCATGGGAGATCCAAATGTTTGCTCTAACTTTTTTCTCCAACCAATTGTCTCAATTTTTTGTTTTTTTTTTTTTGGCAAAATCAAAAATTTCGTTTTTTCACATTGAAAAAAATAAAATTAATTTAATTAATTTAGAAAAAAATAAAAAATTTAATTTAATTTAATTTAAAAAAAATTTTCAATCAAACTTTTTCATTCCCGATCATTTTTCCACGTCGAGGAAAAATCGGGAATTTATGTTTCCGAATCTTCATCGGAGACAGATGTTTCACGTCCCGGAAAGAAAAAAAGGACAGTGACGAGCCAGTGAGAAAATGTGAACAATGCCTGTCGGTCCTTCGTCCGCTCGGGAAAGGAAAGAAAAATTTTCCGGATTTCTTTTTTTTTTTTTTTTTTTTCAACGCGCAGTTGTAAAAGTTCAGTCGGCCGAGAAAAAGCGCTTTGACGAAAACCGTTTTAGCTCACCAGCTCGGAATAATCAAGGGGCCATTTTGCATCGGGTCAGAGATTATGCCCAATGAGAAGGAAAAAATAGAGTCTAATCAGGTGAGAAGTGCATTAGAGAAAATGAAAAAATTCACCTCGCCAACGGTCTCAGTGTAAACATTTCCTTTTTTTTTTTGTTTTTTTTGTTTTGTTTGTTTGTTTTTTTTTCAGGAAATATCCTGATTCGGTTTTCCCACCAATCATCGATAACCATTCGACGTTTTTTTCTTCATCACATCTGTTGATGTTGCTCTCTCGACTAATGAATAAAATAGTGATTATTTTTAATTAATTCCGCGTGGACGATTTTTGGAAATAAAATTTGCGGGACGATGGAAAATAAGCACCGAACGGTGGGGAAAAATGTTTGGAGGATGCTCCGACGATGTCCTGTGAGAATAAATTTTTTTCGATCCTTTTTGGTGAAATCCATCGAGACCCAATGAATAATCGTAAAAGTATGACGTTGAATGGGTTTGAGAATGAAAAAGTTGAAAGTTGAGGAAGTTGGTGGCTTTGGAGATTTTTATTTGGAAAAAACTTGAGCTCCGTATTGAGCCGACGAGTGGAATAAATCCGTGGATTAGGCAAATGGAATTAGGTTTGTTCTGGCAGGGCGAGCACTCTCGACGACTGTTTTTCGACATAATCTTTCGCTTGCGCTTGTAATGGGATTTAAAAGTCAGGACTCGTTCCGCCTGTGCAGCTTGCAAAGCTGCACAAGCCAGAGAATATCTTGTTTTTTTTCAGACTAAAGGATTTTCTGAATTTTCCATCTCTCAACAGTACGAATTCTCTCTGACTGCGCGACAACGCTTCCCTAATTAAGGTTGCGTTTGGCTTTTCCTGCAACCTTTTACTTGCAGCACGAATCCTCCAGGATTAACCATTATGTTTAATAAATATAACATTTTAATCGAACCTTGTTTTAAATAAATGACACATTTATGACGTTCAAATAAAATGTCTATTTCTTTTAAATAATCCACAAGATTTATATACCAAATAAATAAAATTATTTATAGAAAATAATTATATCTATGAATTTTGAAAAACAAAATTCTTCAAATTATATATTTATTGAATTCCAAGAGATATTCATTTTTTCCCAATAATCAAGTATTATAATAAATGTAAACTTTATTTAAATAAATATGTTGCTCCAAAAAAATGGCCCATTTATTGCGTTGGAATAAAAGTTCCATTGATATTAAATAATTCAGAAGATTTATAAATTAAATAAATGAAATTATTTGGAACAAATAAATGTCTATTAGGCTGGTATTTAAATAAATAGAATTTATATCAGACGATTATTAATAAATTTGATGGATTTTTCATAAATTCGATTTCTGGCCACAAGATATTTGGATTGGCTCGTTCCGAGGAATATAGCAAAGTTGGAAAATTACGAGGTCGAGTGGAGAAGCCTGATGAGGTTCTCTCTCCAAGAGCGTATTAACCCAAAAGGTATTATAGCATGCTCCTGCGATACATGTGCACGCATTAGTGTTAGTGTGTGCGTGTGCGTGTGCGTGTGTGTGTGTGTGTGTGTGTGCGGATATTCCGTGTACATACGTATGTGCAGTGCACTGGTAACTGGTGCTTATCGATGCTTTCTGTTTCGAGATCAAAGTGAAAGTGCCGCTCGGTTTTCCTCGCTCTTCTCTTGCAATGCTCGGGCTTTCTTGCTCTCTCGTTCGAGTGGACTCTTCACGTCGACCAAGAAAAGAGAAGATGGCGTTCCTTGAATCGCAGGAGCCCCTGTACCCGGCGACCATTATGTCACACAGCTGGCACGTACAGTTCGAGTGATGCAGGTCTCCTCACGTGTACATTCGAGGAGAAAAAAAAAATCAACTATACGCATACTGAATTATTGGAAAATATATGTGTATGCGTTTTTTCAATGTGTCCGGACAAAGAGAGCCCAGAAACTCGAGAGCTTCCGATCTACTTACCATTTAATCATCCTGCTCGCCAGCTAACGCGAAGTGCACACACGAGAATCGACCAGAATACGGGCAACAAAGAATCACCTCCTTCGGAAAACTCGAGCACTCATTCAGCTTTTTCAGGCTTTTTTTTTCTTTTTTTTTTTCATTTCACTCTCAACGTAATTTCACATTCCGTATCGCACGGTTTCATCTCGCGGGCATTCACACCCGGAAAAAAGATTTATTTAAAATCTACAAAATTTATTTCATTGCAACATTTATTTATTATTATATCTTTATATATTAGATTATGTATTAAATATATTAATGTTATATATAAATATATGAAGTATATTAAAATTATATATTAAATAATTATTTGTATGGAAATTTACAGGAAATGTACAGGAAGTCGTCGATGAGTGATTGTCGGGAAAATTGTCCTTGGGAAAAGTGACGATCGAGCTTGAACCCTTTGGGCTTTCCTGGATTCGTCATTTTTGCACTTTCCACGTTGCTCAGCCGCAAATTTAAAAATCCGAGCTTATGATGGACCAGCATTCAACTTCGTGGACTTAAAGTTTGAATCCCGATTTGACGTAATAAAATAATTAACAAAAGTTGAATAGCATTGGCCAGCAGAAAAATGTGCTCGGAAACAGGAAAGTCGAAAGATTTAATTAATTTTTCGTCCAGTGGCATTTTCGTGGCGTCCGCGATTTTTCAGGGATTTCGTCCGGCACACGGGAAGAGGCTGCGATGTGTACCTGAATGATTTTGGCAGGTCTCACCGCACGGAGAGCCCACCGTGGCGCGTAATTCGAAACCTCGACAAGTTCTCCCCATTTTTTTGTGATTTTTTCTTTTTTTTCTTTCGCTTCTCAACTCTCCAGGGGGCTGCAGGGAACGAAGGGGCGTTCCCAGTCCGCAAGCATTCTGTGCCTGTATGCACGAACAGGGATGCACACACACGGAGATTTTGGAAATCCGGTAGGTCTATTGTCGTCTCATAATCGATGCTAAATATCCCGAAGAAATCCCTCCCGGCACGAGGTAAGCCAAACCCATGAACCTCCTCCTCCTCCTTAGGGGACCCACAGACATCCCATATAAAGACATTCGATACCTGCTGCCCAGACCTGGACCCTTCCTCCTAACCCAACAACAACCTCAACATTTTATTTGTCATTTACCAAATTCCGTCACTCCGAATGCCCTCGTTTTGCATTACATTTTTTTATCACTTTTTTTTGTTATTGTTGCTTGGCTGTTATCAACAAAATTGGATCGAATCTCGATCCAAAATAAAATTCATCGAATCTTCTTGAAATCTGAAAATCGATCGATCGATTTAATTGCACTGGAAAAAGATTTTTTTAATAATCGTAATAAATATTTTTTGGATAATTTCAAAAAATTTCTTATTTTTGCAGTAAATTGCTAAAATTTCACTGCAATGACACGATTTTTGGAATTATTGAAAGAAAAAAAAACGATTAGTCGAACGTATCGAAGAAAATATCGATTTTTTTCAACAAAATTTTCATTTTCAATGAAGGTAAAGAATATTCTATAGTGAAATTGAAAAATGTTGAGCATCCAATGGTTTACTGATGGAACAAATGCCGGAGGTGGCTAGGAGCGGCTCGATTGCTTTTCGAATATGGCGTTTCAAAGAGCGGACAAACCCGCACTTCTATATCGAGCAAGTACCGTATAAGAAAATTATCGGAGGCGCTGAAAGAAACACCTCGCGGCGACTCGCGCTCAACATGGCAAAGCAGACTCCTTTTCCTGTCGGTTATTCCTCCGGTTGCTCAGGCTTCTACCAACTTTTTGCATGTCCAGGTCGATCGTGATCGCGGCACAAAATCTCAACAAAATTGAGCGATTAAACTACTTATTTCTTATTTCATTCTTTCGATATCAATCGCAACTCCACGTTCTTAGGTTACCTCGCGATCTTTACCAACAGCAATGCCAAGGTCGTTTGCGTTTTCAAGGTGAGCCTTCAAAATCGTTCCCGAGAAATTGAAACCTCGGATTAATATTTTTTTAAATGAAATTTCGGTGAATTTTCAATTTTTTTTACATAAAAAATGAATTGAAAAATAAAATTTCACTGAATTTTCATTTTTTTTTATCGCGAACTTGATCCCCATGAAATCCAATTTTCCTCATACCTTTTCCTCGTAAATATTCAAAAGTGGGGCTTTCTTCGAAAATAGAGACAATTTTTTATTTTTCATTTTTTTTTCATCGGTCAGTGTATAACAAAAAAAATTATCATCGTTTTTGGGAATAGTGCCACTTCCCAAAATTACCCTTTTCATTAGTTTTTTATAAACCAGAGAATAAAATAAGATCAAGCAGTTTTAGGTCGTGCCAGTTGGCCAAAATATCAATTTTCGTCTAGCCACAGGTTCTCCGTAAGTTGCACTCGTAAAATGTATGAAATAAGCGTTATTAACGATTTACGGTGACCTATTTTTTTGGCTGACTAAATAATCTCATAAGTGGGCCAGATATCCTTGAAAAAAAAGTCCTGGTACGAGTGATCGAGTTAGCAACATCCTTTGAGTGTCCCACGTAATAGATAAGGTCTTGTCTATTAGATTTAGAGTAATCAGTGACTTATCTCATACAGCTGTGAATATATCTGAACGTGAAGTGACCTCGATCTCAGTGGCAGGGAGGTCAGAGCACGTGGCAATTTTTATCGACCTCCGATGACACTTGGATTATTTCAAAGTTACTTAACGTCGTATATTCTTGCTCCATTCTTTATTCCACTTTTTTCTATACAATTCGATCAAATACTTTTTTTAATTTGGCTCGTTTGTTCATGCTCGCGATAAGGCGTCATGTATTGGACAAGAAAAATACAAGATGAAGGAGAATCTTTTGTCGATTAATGCTGATCCAGAATCGAGATGATCAAATCTATCAAGATTCAATTAATACGCTCCGGGATGTCATAATAAATAAACATTGGATGAGAAAGGGGAATGGTGAGGAGGAAAAAGGCAACGGGAATTATTATCAGAAGTGCCAGCAGCTGTGCTCGAACGTTTCGAGCGAGGAATACAATAATCCAATTTCTACTGCGTAAATTAATTGAAAATTAATGGCAGGGTCGGTTTGGTCACGATTCCAGTGACGCTTTATTTTGTCTATCAATATTCAAACTTTTAGCTCACTGGATAAAAACAAATAAATCAGTTGGATGTTAAGGGAAATTCGTTATGATCACTGAAATTGAAATTTCGTTGGAAAATATGAATATTTGAATACGTACCATTACACATTTGTTTTTTTTTTTTTTTTTCATGAAAATTTATTCGATCGAAGAAACATCAATTAATGAAGAATTTCAAGCGAATGAAAAATTCATTCACGTTGTCATTAATTAGTGAATGGTTTAATTATATTTATAAATAAATATACAAGATTTTTTTGACTTGTCATTTTCGACGATTCAATAGGAAAATATATGCATGAATAAAGTACGTGAGAAGTGTATTAACGACATGTTTGTGGAGGTTTACGAGGCACGGGGCGCGATCGGGGATGAGATCGTGTCGGACGTGTCGAAAATAAATTACTGAATAATAAAATAATAATAACGGGTTGAGTTAGTGAAGCGAATGCTCCTCGTATAGCAAAAGTTTCGACAATGTATACACGCACACCTATAATCGGAACAAACGAAAAAGTTGTGCGTTTCTCTATTTTTTTCTCTCTCGCTTTCTTTTATCATTATTTTTATTAATTTTTTCGTTTGTTTTTTTTTCCTCATTTTTCCTTGCGAGGAAGTACGTAATTATATGCTGTCGAACGCCGTTACGCTTTTGCCGCTGAGGCTCGATCTTAACGGAGATTAGGGCCCTGGGTGTGAACCCTGCCTCTCCCCTCCCTCGCCCTTTTTCAAGAAAGTCCCTTCCGTTACTTCTAGACAAGTTTATCGGATCCCGTATCTCGATTTCTCGAATGACACAGATCAGAGATTAAAAAAAAAATATATTTACGCACCAAAAACACTCTCGACATAATTTCTTTCCCTTTTTTCATTCCTCTCTATACCAAAATCATGAATTTTCAATCAAGATAATCGTAAAATAGGGCATTTTTAATTATCCTTTTAAATAATAAAATTCCCCATTCAGTCAAGAGCTCGTACGATTCTCTTTCGACATTGGCGTGAAAAAATTGAATTTTTATTATGCTCAATAACGTACACCCGGCAAAAATATTTATTAAAAAGTAATGAAAGAGTATATTTACAAAAAATTTCTTCCAATTGAAGTTTTTCAATAAGTGAAATTATTTATTCGAAATAATTCGATTCAATATAATTTGAATAATTAAAATAATTATTCAATATACAATATTAATATGTTTAATATATAATTTCAATATATTTCATATATAATATTAATATATTTAATATACAATTTGATATTTGAATAAATAAATAAATTTTCAGTCAAATAAATTTCATTGTTTTTTAATAAATGTTTTTTCTGGGTGTCTATTAACATGGAGATGAAATAATGGAAATTCAAACTCACCCTGATGTTGAGGATCTCGTGTGTCGCTTCGAAGACTGTAGCGAAATTACCTTTTCCGAGTTGGCGAATCATTCGATAATTGCCAACGGTCGAGAGTGATTTTTTGTCGCGATTAATTGGATGTTGAACAGCGGTGGCATCGGTTTCGAGGCTGCGGCTGGACCGAGTCATATCGCGAGCGAATTATGAGGATGACTCACGGGGAAAGTGTCACTTCACCACACAATTCGAATATAATATTAAAAAGATAAACAAAAAAATGGAAATTTATTCGCGAGACTCGAAAACGTAACTCGATCCACAGAAACGCACGTTCGTCTCCTTGAGATTTTCACTAGGGTCGCGAATCCACTGGGAGATCGCGCTGAAAATCCGACGAAATCGTAACAGCCGAGATTTTTTTTTTTTAAACCCTTTTTTAATAATTTTCAAAACCTTTCGGCAAAAAGGTTGGAAAAATGTGAGACTTTTTGACAGATTATTAGTACGAAAATGTACGATCTGAAGTTGCCAAAAAGTTGAATCCCTTTGCCTCGTTTTTTTTTTTTTGCTCCACGAACCGACCTCCAGACTAAAAAATAAAACAACGTTGCTGACTTTGCTAAATTTCAATAAAACTTTGTTTACCGACATTGCTTTCGCTTACGAATCATTTAAATTCTTCACGTTTATTTCCTCATCGTAATAACTTGATTGTTTAATTACTATGGCTCATTGCCCATGGCCGCCATTTTAATTCATTCCATTTATTTATAAAGATCCTCGTGCTTGAAGAAAAAAACAAACAAACAACAAAATAAAAAACTTCTCAACTCAATCCTCTTAGCTCATGGATCAGCCAAATCCCCGCTTTAGTTTGCCATCGAAGTATTTAAGTTCCGCGTGATTGTTTTATTAATAATAAAGTCGAGACTTGAATTTAAAAAAAAAAAATTCGCAAAATAAAATTGGGAAAAATTTTTTTAAAAATTTTTTTCAATCGCTGTCGCTCTAATCTTAATTATTATTAACTTTTAGACGATTTTTTATGTTTTTTTTCACACTGTATCTTGAGCCAATGAGGACAATTGTTATCGAATCCTGAAAATGTTAGCCAATGCTGAGTTTCACACATTTTAATCGATGATAATATCTTTGAAGGTTGAATTATTCGGACAGAATGTTTTTTTGTCGTGTAAAACGTTGGCAGGCTTTGGCGGGTCCTGCCTGTTCGCATTTTAATTGACCAATATTGTATACACGCGTTTCTCCTTCTTCCAAATTTATTCACCAAAGAATATTGCAATGTTCCATAAGTTAACCGTATCAACATCGAAGTTAACGTCAAAGTGTACATCGGTCCCCCATACCCTTATGGAATTGTGATACTTTTTTCTCTTCGCGATCTCTTGCAATATCCTCGACGTGAATAAAACGAAATTCTGGAGAAATCCACACCCAGAAAAAAATATTTCGTTAAAAGTCATAAAAAAGTATACTTACAAAAAATTCATTTCAATTCAATTCTTATTTATTGAATCCTAAGAAATATTTATTCTTTTTAAATAACGAGCTTTATTTTAAATAAATATAAAATTTTATTTCAATGAATATATTATTTTAAATAAATGAGATATTTATTATGTTGAAATAAAATTTCTATTCATTTTGAATAATTCAGTAAATTTATATATTGAATAAATGAAAATATTTGAAAAAAATAAATTTCGATTAGGCTGGTAATTAAATAAAATAATTTTTTTCCAGTTAAATAAATCTTATCAATTTTGAATAAATCTTTTTCCTGCACTCGAGCCTTGAAGGAAAAATTCTTGGCCCGAATTTTGATGAAAATTTATATTTCGAATTGAATAAAAATACGAAGCTCTAATGATTATTGTTTGTTGGAGAAATGATAAAAATTAGACTCGTCCTTAGCGAACAACTTTGCAGTCTCCTCCTTTCTCACGCTTAATTCCCGCAGGTAAAATTTATTGCCTTGGATCGAAGCGTGATAAATGACATTGAGAAGGCAAATGAGGATTACGAGAGATTTAAAAAGAAAAATAAATGAAAATAATGCTCCAGTCGAGTTCTATCACCGTGAGCGATTGTTAAGAGAAGAGATCGCGAGAGAATCTCAACCGAGAACTAATGCACTCGAGGTCACCAGGAAGTTGCCGCGTGAGACACGAGACTCTCGGATATAGCTTTAGATAAGTATCGTTCAGATATATGACTCAGTTAACGTCAATTCGATAGCTCCCGCGATCTTGAATCTTTTTTTTTTTTATCATCACTGTTTTGAACTCTTAGATACGTGAACTTTTCCATCAAATTTTTGTGCTCATTAAAAATTAAATAATTCCCATTTCCTATATGAGATTTTTAACATTCTCAAACATTCATCTCCCTCCATGTTGTACGAACTTTCCAAATTTTAAAAGCGTGAAAAAAAATTTAAGAAAACTGAATAAAAAATGAAACAAACAAATGAAATTCCATTTTTTTTGACATGAAAAATATTTTCCAGTCTGCTGGAAGGAGTTGGCAGCGATGGGGAATATTTATGAGATAGGAAACATTGAGGCGATGGAAATTCACCGAGAAAAATGATTTATTAAAAATAAATAAAACTTGATCGACTAAAAGAAATTAATTAAATTAAATACAAACCTAATGGACATTCATTTATTGTAAATTATTTGATTTATTTAATATATAAATCTTCTGAATTATTCAAAAGAAATAGAAATTTCATTTCATCCTAAATAATATTAAATAATATTTTCTATTTATCAAAAATGAATCTCGTTATTACAAAAAAAAAGAAATATTTCTTGGGATTCAATAAATAAGTATTGAATTCAAATAAAGTTTTTATAAATATATTCCTTCATTACTTTTTCATGAATCCTTTTTCTGGTCGTACCTCGGGTCAAAATGACCCGCTCGAATACATTGAGACGATTGGAAGCCCATCGGAAAGTGATTAAGTTGTCAGAGTCCATCAGGAGCATATGAGCTCGAGTGAAAAATGATGGAAACGACATGAGAAGCAGTTGAAAGTTATCGGAACTCCCTGCCAGAGGCGTCAAGCCATGAAAACCGCATAAGGAGAGCTTGAGTCGATTGGAAAGAAAAAATATCGAGCAGAATTAATGGTAAGAACATTGTGGCGATAAAACATGTAGGAAGCTGTCGATTGGCTGGTAAATCGGTGCATCGGCTATCAGTTTGTAAAGGCCAAAAGATAATAATCATGTCACAGTGGTTTAAGAGCCATTAAATGTGAATCGAGTGCTCCTTTTTGGTGGTTGTTTGAGGATCCGAGAAGAGGCCCTCCATGAAGATCCTCAGGGCACGAGTCTATCTGACCAACATAGTACGAATCATAAATTCGTGGAAGGATTGGACCGCACGTTGAGCTTCGAAACTGGTGTCGCGTGCTCTGCTCCTCTCCAGCTTTGGTAAAAAAAAACAAAAAAAAAACAAAAAAAAAAGTAAAGAACGGGAGGAGGCAGAGGAGGAGGGAGGGAGAGCAATAATATTCACGAGGAGAAAACTTGGCGAATGATTTCATCGTCGTTCTTTGGCACACCTGCCTTGGTGTGCATGCGGACGAGGGACCAAGAAAGAGGGAGGAGGAGAAAAGGTCTGTTACCTGTGGCGAAATCTGCATCCCAGCCGGTTTAACGAGATGCGTTCATCGAAAAGCCCCCCCCCCCCCCCCCCCTTATTATTACTATTATTCTCATAATTAATATTTTTATAAATCATTTATTGTTCTTGTTCATCGTGCCAGAGGACCAATTTTTGAGTTTTTTTGTTTTTCGAATCAAAGAAGCAGATTTGGGAGGTCGAGATATTTTGGTGCCACCGAAAAATAAACCCGGAGAAAAGAATTATGAAAAATTAATAAAATTTATTTAACTGAGGAAATTAATAAATTCAAACACTGACCTTATAGACATTTACTTGTTCGAAATCATTTTATTCAGTCAAAATGAAGAGAAATTTGATTTGAACGCAAAAAATATTTATTTAAATAAAATGTTATATTTATTAAAAAGAAAGCTCATTATTTTCTTAAGAAGAAATATTTCTTGGGATTCAATAAACAAATATTGCATGGGAAGAAAACAAAAATGTCTAAACATACTATTTTATTACTTTTGAATAAATATTTGATCTGGTTGTACCAAATGAGATTGATCTATAGAGTTATCGTGTGATCTATAGAGAGGAACGAATCTTGTCTGCGAACTAATTAGATTGCATTGGGGAGGTTTGAAATGATCGGGAAAGGAGTTGAAAGGAATAATAAGCCCGCATATAATGGATGGGGATGAGGTAGCAAGCGAGAGAGAAAACTAGAGAGGTTTGGAACGACACAAGTGTCAAATAACTCGAGACCAGTTAGGTGATAGGTTAATACACATCGGCTAAAGTCTGAGGAACTAATGGCAAGTTGACCAAATGGAAAATACCGGGGAGGCACTTGAGACCGGTACTGGTCATTGCTCGGATATAGTTATACCCCTTTTCTGCCATTTAAACTCGCGGCGTATCCCACCTGCCGGGTCACGCAGATCGTAAATAACCGCGCGATCGTAAATGAACCCGAGCGATTTTCTCAATATCGTATTTATGGATGCGAAGCAAGTTATTGCCAGCTCACGCAACTTTTAACTTCATACGCATATAAATACACATTCTCAGGTACTATTTCATAGCAAACCTGCTCGTCGTGCCTTTACCATTTTTTCCATAACCCCTTAAATCCTCGACAACAACAACAACAACAACAACAAAAGACAATTCATTCGTTAAAATGAAAGGGTGCCATTTTTTTTTCATTAAAAATATCAATACCCAATAAAAACGACGACCCAGAGCCAGAAACGAGATCGAAAAAAAAAACGTTTAATAATATTAATATAATAATAATTAAATAAAAATAAAATAATTAATAAATTCATTAATACTGATAAATAAATAAAAAGGTTAGTGAAGAAATAATAAAAATAGGAATGGAGATTTGAAAAATTGGAAAAGTTGGATTGAGTTGGTGGATGGACCGTAAAAGCCCTTGAAACGAAACTTTTGTATGGCCATAAACTACTGTGCGGCCTCGCATATGGGGCGCGATACGTTCGAGAAGTCAAAGAAAGACAATAACGATCGTGTATGCCGATGATTCACACGCTATACGTGAAGATAAACTCACCGTAATTGCGTCTCGCACTTTGCCCTGGCCCGCATACGATGCACGTGTGCATTACAAAACGAACAATTCATATATGCATTTATATATACTATAAATAAATATACACTCTATTTATTCACTCTTCCCATTCTCTCACTCAATATAAACATTTCTATACATTTAAAATCTCTCCGCGAATTATTCAAAATTAAAATTTATTGCCAACATATTCCCTATTTTTCAAAACAAACTTATGAAGAAAATTAAACATTAAAAATGAAAAAAAATTTCTTTCTTTTATCTTTTGGGTGAATATTTCCCATTTTTCGAAACGAAATTACGAGAAAAATCCAAAAAATAAACGTTTCACTTTTCAAAAATACTTTTCCGCTGAATTTCGGGAGCATTCTTACCAATTTTGAATTTTTGCCAATTTTTGAAAGGTCAAGATACCGGGCTGACGAAAAAAAACAACAACAAAAAACATTATTTTTTCGCATTCCTACATTTTTACGAAGAATTTTTGAAAAAAAAAAAAATTCCTCTCTATTGGAGACAGAAATTCGGTTGGAAAAGCACCGGAAAACGTGACGTAGTCATCCTCAAAATTCTCGTCAAAAAATTCGAGTAAATCAACCAGAGTTTTGAAACAAAAAAAAATGGCAATTTTTTGAGCTGCATAGAAAATGATTTTCTCGGTGCCACGATTTTCCAAAATGTTGAAACACAGCATAGAGACATCGGTGGGTGCATAACTATTATATATATGAATCTTGATGTGGCGTACAGAGTAACGCTATCATTATCCCCGACAACGAATAAAATAATTCAACAAATCCCGACATCCGTTAAGCCGAAGAGTCTCGATAGCCAAACTGCGCAGTGGATTAATTAATTCTTTGTTCTCCAATGGATCTATCGATCATTATAGTGTAGAGCGACGTCCTCATAATTCTGTCGTTTACGATGCAATTCGTAAGCGGAGAAGTGAATGCTCATGGAAAAAAAAAAAACAACGATAAATAAATGAGAAAAAAAAAAAAAAAAAAAAAACAAATTTAGTCATAAAAGTCGACGTGCAGCGCAGTTAGAAAATGAGGTCAAATTAATTTGCTCTATTAATCACGTTTAAACTTTTATTTCATGTCAGTAATGATATGCGCTTCGAATTTATTTCGTAATGTGTGCTCAACATCGAGTCGACGATCGATAAGAATATTAACAATTTATTTAACCTAAAAAAAACTGTTGCTCACATTTTATAAGAATGGAGAAAATTAAATGACGAATCCGGTGATAAAGAACAAAACATTTTCCAATTACAAGATTTTTTAAAATGCTGTTAAATCTATAAATATAAATATGCATTATTCAATATTAATTAAAAATTGTCCTCCCGGACAATTTATCGCTATATATATTTTTTATTTATATTTATATTCTTCCTTCTCAAGGATACTCAAATAGACACTTCGGATGTACGTCATACCATGAGGAAATCAAAGCCAAACACTTCCCTGAATTACGATGCAGGTATCGAGATAAACCACAGACTTGATGCACATACCAACATCCCGCCGTGATTAGATTAAAATAAGATAATGTCAGCGCGTACAAAGATACTCAATATTTGGTTTGAATAATAAAAAATAAAATAACAATTTAAGTGAAATATTTACATGCGGAAAATAGATTTATTAAAAATCGATTAAATTTATTTAACTGAGAGAAATTATTTCTTCCGAATAATTCAATTTTTTTAATACATAAATCTTCTAAATTGTTCAAAATAAATAGAAATTTCATTCGAACGCAATAAATATGGGATTTATTTGAAACGATATATTTATTTAGATAAAATTTTATATTTATTCGAAAATATATTCTTCAATTTTATTTTTTTTTATTTTTAATTTTTTTTCTAAATAATTTTTCTGGGATGAATTAAATATTTTAGTTAATTATTTTAGCTATTTCGATCTGAATGAAGTAAATTGATGAGGAAACCAAAAATTGGACAAGATTCGGAGGGCTGTTGTAGCGTAAACTCCAATGCAAATTGATTCGGGAGAGGATACTCGAACGCTTTCGTGTTTTCGATAATATTCGGTGAGGGAGAAAGAGAAGGAGAGTAAAGGAGACGAGGCATCCCCAGAGGGGACAGAATATCTGAGCAGATAACTTTTCGAGCCCAGTGCACATTGTTGGCTACATTGCTGCGGGGACCGCCATCTCCAAGACTCCAAACTTCATCCTGATCTAGCCTCGAGCCTCTCTTGTTCCATAACAAAAAAAGTAAAAGAGTCCAGAAACGAGGACAAGAGCAAAATAATAGTTCTGGCAAAAAAAATTATTTATAAATTTATCAATTTATTTAAATAAATAACTATATAATAAACAAATATGTATTAAATGAATAAAATTATTTGGAACAAATAAATGTCCATTAAGTTGATATTGAAATTAATGAATCTCTTTCAGTTAAATGAATTTTATGATATTTGATAAAAAAAATTTGTGCGTGAATAATTAGAGAAAAGTGGCACCTTTTCAATATTTCTATCGTTGATGATGACTACGTTTTTTGTTTTTGTTTTATTCCGCCGTTTCGACCTATTTAAGGAATTTCTGGTATTTTAGGTGCTCGGGATTCGCATCAATTTTGTTATTTTGTACTCGAGTTTTTCGATGTTTCTTTTTGCCGATTTTTACGGCACGCATGTTCCATAATTTGGCGAGAAAATAATAACATGAATTAGCATGCACATTTTTGGCGGAGCTGCACGGAATAACGGCCCTTTTGAAAACGAGTAAATCACGTAAATGGTGGGCGCATGCGCACTCGACACATTAAGCGCGCAAACTGGCGCGTGCTGAATTTTTTTTCATCAACAAACAACGGGCGAAATAAAAATAAAAATTGAAAAGGCATGCCGCGAGTCTCGCGGCCAACACGCGAACATTATCGTACATTTTCGGCGAGCAATTTTCAGACATTGCTCAGTGATGAATAAAGATGTTCTCGCACACGTGTTCCGAGAGGAATAAGAATTTACGAAATTACCAACAAAATACGTCCAATTGTAATTTTTATCAATTTTTTATTTTCCCATTTATTTGCAATGTGTACGCAGAAAAAATCTTTTTTTATTGATTATTAATGAATCTTTTTTCTGGGTGTATCAGTATTAGTGAGATAAAGAATTGATTAAATATACGTGGGAGGATCGAATGTCATGAATTCGTCCGCATTTAGTGGGAATGACGATCGAAGTGAAATACGATGCGAATTCGTCACCAGGAAAGCAGAGTCAGCAATCGGTCAAGCATCATCGTGGAGTTCTGTGCATTATCTAATCAGCCTGAAATGAAACAGCTCGATGCGGTAGCCGTCGCGCTGTGTGCAGGCGTCATAGTTGAAAAAAAACAATTGCGATAGACGTCTATAGATCGCGAGGCTGAAACGAGAGAATATGAAAATCAGCGATTCTCCAAGAGAAAACAACAAGCAGGTGACCCTGGCAGCAGGAAATTTCCAAGATGCTCGAAAATCCATGAAAAATCTCACTCATTGGGTGTCGAAATAAATTTTTTTTTTATTTCGATTTATTTTTATTTTAATTTTATTAATTATAATTATTTATTTTCATTATTTTTATTATTATTTAGTATTATCATTTTCATTATTATTCGTTTTCATTATTTTTATTATCAGTATTTATTATTATCATTTTGACTTTTTATTAAAAGTTAAATTGTTAGTTAGTCAAAAGTTGAAAAAAATAAAATTCGACGATTTTTTTTCGATTTTCTGGCTAAAGTAAAAAAATCCAAATCCGAAACGTGGAGCCACCATCAGAAGAGATTGCGCACACAACGAGTTGCTGCGTCCACAAAATTTAGAAAAGAGTGAGTGCGAGTCAAGTTTTCCTGCATCTGTGGAATAAACGTGACAATAAGACCGTGAATCAGCGATGATTCACGGTGTGATGTGCAGCGTGCGACAAAGTGTGTGTGTTTTTTTTTTTTTTTTTAATTGTAAAAAGAACCGCTGACTATGAACATTTATATAAATTGATAATGATAATCGGAGCTCTTTCTCTCCTTTTTGCTCGGAACGTTTCATCGAGCGAAAGAAAAACGTGCGCAGATCGGAGACTCCAATTTGTGAGACATCAACTTGTATGAAAATGATTCACATAAAAAAATAAACAAAACAAAATATAAACTACAATCTCATGAGTCTGATGATTTTTTATCAAATTCGTATACCGAAGGTGTTATTTTTGTTTGCTTCATCAAGCTAATCAGGTACGAAGTCATCAGTCCTTTTTGTAATCTGCAGCATTGACGTAATCGCCATAATAAAAACGAGCGATTTCCAGGACATGGCTAATTTTAGACTCGTATCATTGAATCAGTTGGAAATTCATTTAACCCTGAAAATGAAAATCGCACTCGTAGCTGACAAATAAATTTATATATTACAATATTTATTTATTAAAAGGAAGAATTTATTAGAGGAAAAGAATTTATTTATTAAAAAAAATTAAGTCATTTATAGAATCCTAAAAAATATTTCTTCTTTTCAAATACAAAGGTTTTCTTAAATGTATATAAAAATTACTAATTATATCAAATACGAAACCTAATAGATATTTATTTGTTCCAAATAGTTTGATTCATTCAATATATAAATCTTCTGAATTATTCAAATTAAATGGAAATTTTATTTAAACGTAATAAATATGTGATTTATTTGAAATAACATATTCATTCAAATAAAATTTTATATTTGCTAAAAATGCAGCTTGTTATTTGAAAAGAAAAAATATATCTTGGGATTCAATAAATGAGTTCTGAATTCAAAGACATTTTTTGTAAATATACCCTATTATTAATTTTAAATAATTTTTTTTTGTGGGTGCAAATGAATTGGTAGTTTTAGTGACGAACCGAATAGCAGGTTAATCTACTTTGCTGGAGGGAATATAATTGGCAGGAATGCTAGTCCAGGCTGTCGAGTTTAATTTTGAGTGGAACGAGGTAGGTCTATAATTGGTTAGCCAGTGGAAATGACAGTACCATTTGAATTGCGATTGGATTCGATGAGCAAGCAAAATCAATTAACAGGCGTATCTACTGATTAAGAGATCAACAGGTAGTTCGATTCAAGGGGTAGGCAAAAAAGGGGGGGGGGGGCAGTCCAAAGGCAGATAGATGCAGTAATCCTGAAGATTCCCATGGAGGTTCGCGAGAGTTCGAGGAATCCTGACATTGAGGAGGACATGGGATCAAACGACGATAATGCATAGCGTGTCCAAGGTTGCTTTGGGTTGCACAAGAGTAGAGTTCCTGGAAGCGAGCAGATCTCGTGATTCGCAGCCAGTTGGAGATAACGAGTTAGCGATAAGCTACGACGCAATTTCCCCGCCACTTTTCTGAACCAATTTTCGCATAGTAGAGGAGGAAGAGTATATATGTTATGGTGTACAACTTCCGTGTCACAGTATCTCGCGAACCTAGGCTTGTTACGGATCAGCTTTGGTCAACCTACAATTGTCACATTACCGAGTGCACGCCAACATCCTACAGTAAGTACATTTCACGACGCTCTGCATTATTTGTGTTCCAATATCTATCGAGCCTTTGTGTTGACAAATAAAAAAAAATAAAAAAAACTCGACTGCCAGGGACTATTTTGACGTTGCGGAATGGGACCCTGAGCAGATGTCAATTCAGGTTTGGATTTTGTGGTTGTAGTACTACTGTGAAATAATCCAATGGATGGTGCATCGATGCCATTACGATTCTGCAATATTCCGAGAGGTGGTCAGGTCCTAATCAAGCCTCGACGTCACTTTGGATCAATTTTTGATTGTCTAGAGACGTCAAACCTCAAAGTTACTTGACGTCCATCTGTACTGTGATCTTTCCGTGTCGTAGGACGTCGAGTTCAGGTTTTTAATGCAGTTTCGTTCATTTCAGGATTAACTATGTCTCCGAGGCGAGGAAATCTTGTGGTTGTAGTGGAACCAGGTCGACCATGCTCACCTAATGTTTCTGCGCCTAGAATACATTTTGTTCCGGGACATCCTCATCATGGACATCATCAGGGACCCCATGGACATCATCATCATGGACCACCGTCGCATCATCATGGAGAACCTCATCATCATGGACCACCATCCCATCATCATGGAGGACATCATCATCATGGACCACCATCCCATCATCATGGAGGACATCATCACCATGGACCACCATCTCCTCCTCATCATAGAGGACATGGTCTCCGTAGACTTTTCTCTTTGATCCACCATCAGGGTCATCACCATGGACCACCTCCTCATCATCATGGAGGACATGGTCATCATGGCCATCATTGAATCCTGGCTCAGTCCTGTCCCCCATGAAAAAACGCAGAAACAATAAATCGATTGGAGGTCGTCCAGGTTTATGGTTCCCAGGATGACGAGATCAACGAATGTCCGAAACTCAACGAACAAATATCTAACGTCCACTTTGTAAACAATCATCTGGAGAAATGAATTTAAAAAAATTCAAATAAATAATTGATGTGTCAATATTTTTTATTTAATCCAATTTCCATTAAGCCGAAAAGACTGAAGTTTTTCTATCAATTTTTTGTTAAATTTAAAAAATCATGAAAATTTTTGGATCGATCTTGTCTTTGGGTCTTAAAAAAAAAATCGTTTTATTGTTATTGACTAAATATTTAATAATAATCGTGAGATTTGGTCACGAAAAAAAAAAGGTGAATTTCGTTACATTCCAACGATGCAAACTTCGGGTATCTACAAAGCCGAATGCCAACATTCGTCATCGAAATAATATTATTCATGAAAATAATGTTTGAAGAGATAATCGAAACGGTATAATTATTCGCTTCGTTACGCTATTCGAACGATGCTCTTACCTACACGATAAAAACAATATCTTATCTCACAGCATATCATCTCCAGGTGTAATCGTTCTTATCACCACCTGACGCATTGTACCATTTTAGCTCCTACATTTAAACAAACATTATCGAACCGAGGCTATCGTGGGTGCTTTCATTGCCAAGGTCAAACACTACATTTATTTCAGTGGCTCGGAGCTCCTTTTGACTTCCGTGTCTGTCAGTTCGATCGGGGCTTTTTCGGCTTTCGGGAACATTTTTTGAAAAATTTTCAAAATAATTCGTTTCGGGTCGCGAGTTTCGTTTTTCGTCAATGCGTTGAAAATTCCTAAGATTGACGAAAAATTTCGCAAAATTTCGATCAATTGAGAGTCTAACGAGAATTTGAAAAAAAAAAAAAAAAACATAAAAGAGTTGATTAAAAAAAAGTTTTAATGTTTTGTTGTTGGGCAGCGAGCAAGTAACAAATAATCTTAACAATCTCGATTGCAATTGCTGTTGGATGTGTGGAACGTCACGGTCCCCACGTAATTGCGAGCGTTATTTACGTCCCCTGCCTATACATATATAGAGAAACATGTACACATTTACGCAGGACGTATAGAGAAACGCGTTGATGGACTCGTGGATCATAATGTTCTTGACAGGTAGCACCTGCGTAATGGAGAACGCGGGCGCGTACATGGAGACCGCGTGCCGGTTTGCTCATGCACCCAAGAACGCGCGACCAACTCGCAATCCTCTCACCTGCCACGTGCACGCGTGGAAACTTGCCGAAGACACTTGGACGCCTCATCAAGGCCATGGGCTGTCGAGTCATGGATAATGGCAGAAAGTATATCGAAACTATTGGGAATTTAAAAAATTGAAAAAAAAAATAGGAAAGAGAATTAGGAAGTTTCGGAAAGCACAAATTGAATAGCTAGAACGAAGACTCGATGATGTCGAAAAGATTTCTCGATGCTTTTCTAGGATGCTGTAAGTACAGCGTCTCGGGCCACTCACCGCTCTTGTAATGACGGGCATGTCGACATGCCCATCGGGTTATACGACTGGATTATAAAGCGAACTGTGGGGAATAGCGAGCTCGGCTTTGCCCGTGGGGGAATCACTACAGAGCCTCACCAACGTCTTGCAACTTTTCTCGTAACCTTGCGCTCGGCCAGCATCCACAATCAGTCAGGATTTTATGCCTCCGAGTTTACCGAGTCGACCAAAAGTCACATTCAACATTAATTGTTCATTTTCATTTATCAATTACCATTTATTTTGAATAATTCAGAAGACTTATATATTAAATATAAAATTATTTCGAACAAATGAATGTCTACTGGGCTGGTATACATTAATTATTGTCGTTTAAATTAATTTCATTGATTTTCAATAAATTTTTTTCTTGGCTGTTGTTCAGTAGAAAAATAATTTTTTTTATTTCTCTCTGCATCTCGAATAAAGAGAGAGACAGAGCCTCACCGAGTCCACGAGATAGGCTAAGAGTAATTATTCATTCGTTGGTAAAGGATAGACCGGAGAAAAAATTGGCCGGAGAGTTTTTGCTGTGGAATGGAGAGATGTAACGATTGGTCGGAATAGTCTAGGGACGAGTTTGAAGACAGCCGGTATATGGAGGTTTGGATGAGCTGAGACATCAAGCGGACAGTTTATGATCGTTTAACGTTGGCCAGGAGTGATGCCAGGAAACGGAGTGCTTAAGGCTCTCGGAAAAAGCAGCCAAGATGGTCCGTTCTCGACAATCCATATGAAAGGGGGATTCGAATAAATTTTCCTTATTCCTATTGTTTAGAGAGCTTGTAGCGAGTCCCAGTCGATTTCGACAATTATCCATGAATTCTCAATTTTTTCAACAACTCCAAAGACTTTAATTGCGACGAAGAAAATAAATAATAATCCTTAGTGGCCGCAGGGAATCGAGTGACGTCGAGGCACGACGGTGAGTCGCCAGCAAAGAGTGTAAAAAAAAATGAGAGTAAAAATAAATGGGAGGGAAGGAGAAGATCGAGGAGAAAAAATGGCGAGGGCAGAGCAAGAAAAATCAAGAGGAATGAAGGAGAAAAAGAAGAGAATCGAGAAAGAGGGAAATGGAGGAGAGAGAAGGAACTGAGAAAAAGAGAAACGTAATTACTCTGGCGACATTGACCCGAAGGTGACCCGACAGCCGGAGAGAGAGAGAGAGAGAGAGAGAGAGGGAGAGGGAGAGAGTTTGTGTGGTACAGGCAAGTGGGAAGAGGGTATACGAGCCACGACGAAGGAGAGAGCATGGTTCATCCGAGTTCACTCCTCGATCGCCGAACCCGAAGAGAGACCGCGCGAGAGCTCGAGGCATAGACCGACCGACCGTTCGTTCGGTCGTCATCCTCTTCTTCGTCTTCTTCTTATTCTCATACTCTTGTTCCTCTTCTTCTTCTTCTTCTTCTTCGTCCTCTTGACTCCTCTTGGTCGTCAGTACTTCTCTTCGTTTCCGCCACTGTTTGATGCTTTTCCATGAAACATCCTCGTCATTACCAACAGCTCATCTTCGTCCTTCTCCCCTCTACCTTTTTCCTCCTACTAATCGTCCCATTATTTTCATTTATCCCATAGATCCGGTGAACCAACGTATTCAAACACTCGAGAAACAATACTTACTCTCTAATCACCCAACATCATTTATTTTTCCATCCTTGGTGAGAATTTAAAACCGGTTTTTTCCATCACTTTGAATAATGCTTCAAGCTCAGCATTCAAACGGAATTTATCAAAATTCTATTGATTTCAAAACGCTGATTGAATAAAATAAATAATTATCGGATTTATCGCGGAATTTCGAAAATTCTCCCCAATTTACGAGGAATTGAGATTTTTCTAAATTTCGAAACCCAAAAAATACGATTGCATATCCAAATAATTTATTGATGTGGCATTTATTTAAAAAAAACACACACATTTGTTTAAATAAAATGTTATATTGATTAAAAATAAAGCTCGTCATGTGAAAAGAGGAAAAATATAGCTTGAGATTGAACGAATAAGTATTCGATTGGCACGAATATCTTGTAAACATATTATTTTATTTCTTTAGAACAAATCTTGATACTGGTTGGACGTGAAGGAGTACGTTTTATCGTGAAAGTGAAATGAAGGCGTAGCAGTGTCGTCGGTTGAGTTAATGAAGAAATATCGTTGCTCGAGTAAATTAGATGTAAACAAACAGGAGTCTAAGGTGATTGAATATAAAGTAATCGATGATTTGCGAGGTTTATATAGGTGAGAGATAGTGGATGAGGGTTGGACGATGATACCGATAGCGTGTAATGGGATGAATTAATTAAGGAAATAAAAAAAAAGGATGGGAAGAATAAAAAATAGGGGGGGGGGGGGGGGGGGGGGGGGGGGGGGGGGGGGGGGGGGGGCTCCCGGTTGGGTGGGGCCGGGGTGTGGGCACTTGGTGACGTGTAGCAAGAGGTGTACGAGTGTGGTACGTCCCGATCCTGATATAATGACCGGATGTCGTCGTAGCTGGGTATTCATAAGCGCGATATCTCATCGGGAGCCAGACTCTCGATGATGTAGCAGCAGCAGGTGTCGTATAAAAAGTGATTTTATCGTCTCCCGAGCAAGATTGCCATCTTCTCGCATAATAATAATCGCTTACGTCGCGATATATAGAAAGATGCTTAAGGCGAAGATGGATGTTGATCTTGATTCGATCGGCAAGTACCGATCATAATCGCGTGTTTAATATCGGAGCCCTCCACTCCCCGATCAAAAGTATTAAGGAGTTCCGAGACCAAGAGCTCGCAAGATGCAAGCGCGAGTGAATAAACGACCCACGCAATCGTCCTCTGGCTTCTCGAGGACTCTCTCTCTCTCTCTTTCTTGCTTCTCCGCAGAGCCACATCGAGCTCGAACATTATACCGATCACCTGAGCGCGTCTCTTTAAACCCAGCAGCACGCGCTTCTTCCCATGATCCTTTTCTCCTCCTCCTCCTTTCTACTCTCTTTACTCCTCTTCCTTTTACACGTTTTTTCCCATCCCCCTGGCCTCCCCTCTACCCCGGACATACACCTACCGGGTGTACCGTAAAATACCCACCTAACGGAACTATTAAAGAGCTCCCAGGTGGCAACGGTCACGCGAGTACACGACGCAACACAATCGTTCCCTCCTCCGTCTCCTACTTCGCGCTTCCCGCGTCCTCCTCCTCCTCCGACCCATTTTCCAACCTAATTAACTAATTCGCCGAAATAAAAATCGCTTCTTAGTTTTCTACTTGGCCAGCCTTCCAGGACTCTGGTTCTTCGGGACTCATTTGCAAATCATTTAACAACTCTGGCTGGTTTATTTACAAAGTGGATGGCTCACGAATACGCTGAATTGATCCAAACTACGAGAATGTTGGATATACCCAGAAAAATCTTTATTATAGAATTATTTTTTCGAATCAAATACTTTTTCCGATTGAATCCCAACAAGTATTTATTATTTTTTAATGAGGAGCTTTATTTTTAATAAATATAATATTTTATTTAAATAAATGAAACATTGAAAATAAATAAAATTTATTAAAATTTGAATAAATAAAATTTCGCCCGTAAATAAAATGTTCTATTTGGTATTTATGAATAATTTGGTATTTAAATGAATAAATTTGATTGATTTTGAATAAATGTTTTTTCTGGGTGTACGAGTCATCAGGTGGAGCAGGAAGAGGAGAAAATGGTGCCTCGGAGGATGCATAAGCTTTTAGGGCACCTGTTGGCCCAGAAGCATCAGAGGAGAGAGACGAAAAGGTCCTGCACCTTTTGGCAAGAACCCCGGCAGCTTGGTAGGGCGACGGGTCATGTATCCCGACACCCTAACAATAACAAAGAACCTGATGCGCATGGTTTGTGCGCAGCTGGCTTCTACTGCGCACTCAACCTGTTTTCTCCTCTCTCTGCCAACTTTATTATGATTTATAGTCTCCTCGCTAAAGAGATGTATTGTTGTGACGTTGGCCCTTTTTGCTCACGTGCTTCGTCAACTCGGCACATGGATCATTTGGACGCGCAAGGGATACGAGAACCAATAGAGACAAAATCTTGTGCCCCAGACGCAACGTTCGCTTGGCTTCGCTATTCCAAGACTGGATCGAAACTCCGCAGGACAAAAAAACAACTTGGCTAACCGGTAGAGCTTAGGGTGCGTCGCCGCATTGAATGCGCCAAATATCTCTTCATTTTCCATGCCCCTTGACTCTCCCGCCTTTTTTCTATCGTCACATCCCTCTGGCCATGGACACTACGCAGCCTCCGAGGAAAACGAACAATATGCAATGCTTCTGGGCACAATAACTTCCGTGGGCTTTTCCACATTCTACCGAACTCTGACGCGCCAATCAGTCGAGATCGATTGCTCACGAGTCCGCCAGCTACATCCACACAAAGACAAATTTCCACGCCTAAGTATCGCCTCCAGAGAAAAAATAAAGAAATTGCCTCTGGAACCGTTGCCACTCAATGACACAAAGTATATCATTGCAGTTTATTATTCCGCAGACCCTGCCTCGCTGCTATTGGCTGTTCAGACCGAGGGGGTGTTATCACCGAGGGGCCAGGATTCCCCTCGTTTTTTTAAAATTCGATCCTCATGCCCGGAACCTGGATTACCACATTTTCTTTGTTTCGATCCTGCGAGGATACCATCCACGTTCAGGACTTGCACCCAAAAGATATAATTTATTGAAAATCTAGGAAATTTATTTCACTGTGAAAAAAGTTCATTTATTCAAATAAGAACCTAATGAACATTTATTTTTTGCAAACAATTTCATTCATTTGATATATAAATCTCCTGAATTATTCAAAATAAATAGACATTTTATTTAGACGTAATAAATATTGAATTCATTTTATATTTATGTAAATAAAACTTAATATTTATTAAAAATAAAGCTCGTTATTTGAAAAGAATGAATATTTCTTGGCATTCAATAAATGAGTATTGAATTCAAAAAAATTTTATATTACTTTTTAATCAATTTTTGATCTGGGTGTAGGAGAAAAATTCGAAAAAACATATTTCGTATAAAATTTTCCAAATTATGCCCATGTACCTTGGGTCACCGGATCCAATGGGGGAGATTTTGTCTCCAGACCAGCAGCTCGCTAATTTGACACCGCGAAGTAACGCTACGCGGAAAATCCCATTCTTCAGCAATGTCTCCAGTCCGGAGCTTCAAGGTGCAATGCAGGAAATACGTTAAGAGGGTGCAGTAGGGAAATGAAGAAAAAAAACGTATGGGGAAACTCACTGGCCATGGTGTGGGGTATGATTTTTTATTTTTTTGTTGGCAACGATAAGTTGCACGTGGCCCATTCTGGCTGGGGGACACGAACCCATACCTGAAGCCTTGATCGTTATTTTTTTTTTCCTGTTGTTAATCATGAAGTGGAGCACAGCCGTAAATTTATTGCGACTGGGTGTTGATCCTGAAAAATTCATTGTCCAAAGAATCCCTTCCGGCATGTTTTAAAGAGTTTTCGTGCCAACTCAGTCTGGTCGGCGTACTCGAGAGGAAAATCGTTTGATATGGATTACCTAAATCGTTACATGGCCCTTTGTGTATTCGGGAAAATGATCCAGGCTCGGTTTACCAGCGACTCACAAAGAAAAAGGGAGCCTGAAAGGGTTAACCCGATGGTAACGTCTTCAATCCTTTTCTAACATCGTTCGTCCACTTCCCAAGTTGCATTCATCCTCGTTCACAATGGAGCCAATTTTTCCTGTCATCCGCTATTTTTTCTTCGCACCATCCTTAGGGTTACCGACTCTAAACTTTACCGCTGGATCCTCTGGGAACGAAGATCTTGGGCAACAAACGAAAAAAATTTAATTTCTCCATTATTATAATAATTTAATCAAATTTCTTGATAATATTATTTTCGGGATGCAGCGATTTAAATTAATAAATTTAAATACCAACCCAATAGACATTGTTTATTCCAATTTATTCATTAATTTGTTGTTGTCAAATTATTCATTCAATTATTTAATGAATTATTTGATATTTATTTATTATTCATCATTTGAATAATAAATTATTCATTAAAATAAAAATGTCGAATTATTCGTCTCGATCTAAAATTTTGAAGGGTTGCAGTCTCTCGATTATTTAACGTTGATTCCGACTCGATCATTTCGATCCGTTTCATAAAGGATTTAAGTTGAGAATGAAAGGAAAAAGCGAGATTAATCAGTGAATTATTGGCTCGACTGTTAGGATCGAAGCTGCTGTTACAAAGGAGCGTGTAATGGGAAACGTGAAGGTTCATATTTAAAGCCCATGGTCTCTCTACCATTGATGCATAATTATCATTATCGTCAATGAGTTTTTTTCGATCCTTTTTCCTTTCTACACCTTCCTCGTGGCTTTAAAAACGAAAGAACCTTCCAATGTGTTTATTATGCAAAAATAAAGGTTTTCAGGGCGTATCGGGGTTGAATTCGTGGGGGAGGCTCAACGACGTTATGAGCAGCAAAGTATTGGCAACTCGATTCTTCGTCACGTACCAGCCATTAAGAACAGAGATCCTTTCCCGGATAGGATTCGACGCGGCGATGAAGCAGCATCGAATATCGACGCTCTTTTTTTTCTTTTTTTGTCTTCTCTGTGACGAGAAATATTTTGCTTGTCAAATTTTTTTCTCCATTTTATTATCTTTTACGTCCTTTTCCCCCTCCCCTCCCGCATCTCGCATTATTTCCTCATTCACGCTCCATTCTCAACTAATCACGAAGAGTACAAACTTTTTCGATCGATAAAAAATAAATCAGAAAAAAGAAATTTCTTTTTTTTTTTTTTTTTTTTCAAGATTTCTCGAGCTCATCATTCAAAAGGCCATAAAAACCATCTGTATTCAAGGCAGAAGCGATTCAGGAGCCTCTGTCAAACGCTGATACCGCCGAATCGACGTAAATCGTACGAAAAATGATCCGGCGCAATACTTAATTCATTCATCGTTGAAATTAATCACGTCGCTTGACAAAAACTCCAAATCAACTTCTCGTTATCACTGAACAAACTCCAAAAAATTATGCTCTCGATTATATACTGGATCCTGGGGGACAAAATGTTTCTTCTTCGTTAATACGATTATTATACGGAAATAATCGTTTCGTGAACAACAAAAGGTTATAGGGAGAAGAAAATAAATGAGTGATCTGTATACATCCTTTGAAATTACCCAATTCTAATGATTTATCGTTGATCACAGTCATTTAATTTATTACGTAACAAAATACACGAAGAAAAAATATTTATTAAGAATTTATTAAAAAAAACTTATTAAAAATTTATGAAAAAATGAATAAAATTTATTTGACTGAAAAAATAAAATAATTTCCTTTATTTAAGATGGAAATCTTGTGAATTATTTACGACGAATTTATTGACGTGAAAAACGACGTTGCCATTTCCAGCAGTTAATTAAAGAAAAAAGTAAAATATTTTTTGCATGAAAAAATGTGATTCAATGGATTGAAATGATTTTTCAATTAAGGACAAATGATACATCGAGTTTTTCTTTGGAATGGACAAATGCAGATTATTTCTCAATGACAGTAATGTCGTAGTTCGAAACGTGATTCAGTTGCACGTGCAATTGGCATATCCGCGTTCGTATGCACTTACCTCCACGTGGCTCACGGATCCGTAAACAATTTAGTTTGGCACTATGCCGATTTCCTTTTTGCGCTTGATTTACACACGTTGGCCACCTGTTTTTCGTAAAGCTGACCAAATTCATTCTTTTGAATAAATAAATATTCTCCCACTTTTCAAATCCCCCAAGAAAAAAATAACGTTTACATTTTCCAAGTGAAATTTAACATTTCTCACAAATATACAAATTTCCAATTTCTTTCATTTTCTTTGTTCAGAGCTCGAAATATTTATTTTCCTATTTTACAACGCGTTTCGTTTCCTCCTCGTAAATATAGACATGGATGTATGCACAACAGATATGCATAGTAAACATACAGAATTATCGTTGAAACGATTCCGTTTTTTTTTTTTTATTATTCATCTTTGTACCTGCCCCCGTGAAACGTGGCTTAAGCTTTCCTCCTCGAGATAAGCCTCGCTATATGGCTAATGGCTTTCGGTCGTGACATTTCTCTCGACTTCGAAACCATTAAACGAAACATTATATATGTTTCCGACGTGCGTCGGGTGACGAACGTTGGCTGACGTATTATTCTTCTTTTTTTTTTTAACTCTAATTCCCCCCACCCTTTTCATCGAAATAACAAACAAAGAAAAAACAAAGTATATGTGAATAAGAAAATTGGTGGATCTGCACAATGATGTCTCTGGTTCCCGGAGCTCTTTTTATTCTTCATCCTTATATCCACTCGTCTTGTAACACATTATCACAATTTATGAGATTATTACGAAGCCCTCAGGCCAAATAAATGTTTTTTTTTTTATTATTCCAAAGTGAAAAGTTGAAAATTGAATAAATTCTGTGCCCAGACAAAATATTTATTTAAAAATAATAAGAAAATGTATATTTGATGAAAATTCTAATACTTATTTATTGAATCCTAAGAAATATTTATTCTTGTCAAATAACGAGGTTTATTTTTAATAAATATAAAATTCTATTGAAATAAATTGAATAAACTTGAAATAAATAAAAATTTCAAATTTGAATGAAAATTGTCCGAAACCGCTTATATACAAAGTTTTTGTCAATTTCAGGGACCTTGGAACTTTGATAATAATATTGAAAAATTCTAATCTCCGTCAAACTGCTTTCTACTTTTATTTTATTTTTTTTTTTGTTTCTTCTCACAGCCGCAAAGAATCCAATTGGCCTCGTATTTCAATGCGTCAGTTGGTGTATCAACGTTGCAATAAAACAAACAATATTCCCTGCGCGTCTAATTCCGATCTGGAGACACTATCGATAAGACCAAAAAGGCAAAACAACTGTCGCAACATTTCAATTTTCTTATCTCATGGTAATTGATTCCCCGTAATACTGCACACTTCTAGTCTTTCATTTTCTCATTCCACATGATTTTTCCGTTGCTACGATTGACCCTGTCATCGTGATCTCTCGCGATAATCATTTTTCTAATCATTGTTTTTCAATTCTCGTTCAATTTTTCTTGTCAATGTTTTTCTCTCATTTTTTTTATCGCCATTCGCTGAGCTCATCATTCTGATAGAATCTCATCATGACACGGACGCGACAGGAATTATATTTCAATTTCAAAAATGCATCGATGCATTGTGAAAATTCAAACGAATAAAAAAGAGCCAATTACTCCGATTCGACGACCGGTAACTTCTGGAGGCTCTCACGACTAAACTATCGGAGATGGAAAAAATCTTGCTAATAGTTTTCGATAGGAAATTTGATTCTCTATAAAATTAAACTCATTTATTTTTTTCCTATTTCCAACCGTTTCAACAGAATACGCCTCCAAAGTGGTGAGTGTTGAATAAATAATAACTCATCAACGATCAGCTGAATCGAAAAATGTAATTCGACTTTTGGAGTAGAAATTTCGTGGTGAAATGAAGTTTACATTATTGATGATTTAATCTGTGGGACACGGCGTATAACGGTTGTGAAAGGTTGTCGCAGGGAAACGCGTGCACACACGAAGATACTGGTAAAACTTATCTCTGGTAGATCGAGCTGGTTACACTCTCGTGGCCCACAGAGTACGTTAAACGTTCTCTCGGTGGGCGGATTCCTGGCGCCTCGAGATTCTATCGTACGTAGCCAGCATCCACGCTCTTGGATCTTGTATTATCCGAGAGGGCCTCTTGTAAGCCTGTTCCATACTTACTATACTTATATCCTTAACCTTAGCTACAAGGGAACAACGAGTCGAGCAGCAAACGCTACAACATCTTCCAGAGATCTAATATCTCCTGGAAATCGCATTTTTTCCTCAATTTTCATTCCAATATAGACCCAGAACAAAAAATTTCTTTAAAAGTAATAAAAATATATATTCCAGGAAATTTATTCGAAAATACTTATTTATTGGATCCCAAGCAATTTCATTCATATAAATTATGAAATTAATAAATATTAAATTTTTGCTCCGGCAGTTGCATGGAGCTTGCTGATTGTTGATTTATGAAAAACTCTAATTTATTATTATATTTCGAATAATCGAAAATTGCTGAAAAATAAGAAAAATATATTTTTGAGTCGGCGTGCTGGTCGTAAACGTGAACAATATATCTGGAGATAATTATCTTTTGGAGCATCAGTTTTCTCGTCCGGGTGTTTGGAAAAAAAGAGCTGACCGGGCAGAAACGAAATTTGCATGAAGTTACAGACGCAGTCATAAAATTATTCGAGGTGAAAAAAAAAGGTGATTCTCACATGGCGATAATGAGATAAGGAATGAAGTGAATTAGCAATGAGCGAAACGAGAAAAAAAAAAAAACGCGGGCAAAGATAATCGCGAAAGCTGGCACAACTCATAGGCAGGAAAATTGCAATATTATCCTCAAACGAATCTTACCCTTTTTTCACCCTATAAATATATGTGCAAACTCACTAGGCCTCGTCTAATACGGATTTTCGCTTGGCGAAACGTGAAGTATTTAAATTTACCACTTTGCATAGAAATCTTTCACTTGCATTTTACTTTTGCATCAGATTTTTGTTAATTATTATACTTTTTGCGAGTTTTCGCATTTTTCGTTGTTGCATTTATCTCAAAACTTTATCATTAAAATGAAATAAATTTCATTCATTTGGAATAAATGTTTTTTTGTTTTTTTGTTTTGTTTCTGGTGTGAGAATAAAAATATGTCGTGGCCCGAGGATTCAGGGATATTCGGAGGAATTCCCTGCTTTGGGCAACGTTGGTTATGAGAAAAAGAAGGAGGAGGAGGTGAGTTTTCGATCTTTGCTACTTCCTTTTGCGAGCCAAAAATAAATGGCCAATAAATATTGGATAATTTATTGGCAAGGCCAGGACCGAGGTTTCATTCGGTGGGAATCAAAGCATTTTGCTTCTCGCAGTAAGGGAGGGGGGTTTGTGGGTAAAAAGATCGGGAGCTAGAGAGGGGAGGGGGCTGTGATCTCGAAAACCTCAAAGCAAACCGCTCCGGAGCTCGTTCCAGGTATAAAACCTCGCCGGGATCCCGAGTCGTAGTGTGTGATGCACGTCGGTTACGTTTTTAAAGGCAAAAAAGCACGAGGGACGAAGTAAGCGCGTGCACGTCCGTCTAGATTCCAATCAACGGGTTTTTGCGGGCTTCCCACCACCAAATTCCCTATCTCAGGCTCTCCTTCACTCTTTTCACCATTCCAAAAGCCACTGTCCCAAAACTAACCTTCCCATAATATAGTCGCACCGTCCCAAAAATCTCTCGCTCAAAAAGTCTCATACGAAACGCACAGTCTCTGGAATAATGAAAATCTACAACCCTACGTCTCGTTCGTATACGAAAACGAGTGTCCCAGACAGACGGAGAAATGAGAGATTTCTATATAGACCTGAGTTGATCTGGAGCCAGCCAAAAACCGAATAGGAGCACTGAAATGGAAATTTTGGTGGAAAAGATGCATTTTTTTTTTTTTTACACATTCGACAACACGTTTTGTTTTTTTGGAAATCAAAAAATTTCACAACCTAAGATAAATTTTATTTCAACGTTATAAATATATGATTTTATGAAAAAATCGTATTTATATAAATAAAATTTAATATTTATCAAAAATAAAGCTCGTTTTCTGAAAAATAAATATTTCTTGTGATTCAATAAAAAAATATTGAATTGAAATTTTTTTTTCGTCAATATACTTTTTGAACCTTTTTCTGGGTGCAGCTCGAAATATTGCGGAAAATTTGTCGAAAAAAGAAATCAGCGTTAAAAATGGCAAGAAATTGTATAAACTGTAGAAAATTTTGAAATTACGAAAAAATCTTGAGTTGATCGTATCCAAGAAGAAAAAATCGACGTTTTTTTTTGCTTTTTTTAATGAAATCATCATCAAGCGCCTAATTTCGGAGATGCAATGAATTAAGATGGAGGCTTGGAAACGTGACGATCTAGAGTAGTCGGTGATCGATCAATATTAGCATAATCAATGTCATGTTATTCACTCTCGATCGAGCAATGAATATTTGTGGCTGCTGGAGAGGTCGTGGCGAGGCAGTGAGCGCAGTGAGGCAGATCATTGACCAGGACTCGGTCCTGGTTCTTCGGTGGCGTGTCGTTTTTCACCTTTTTGGATAGATCCTCGGCCACCTGCCGGTTCCCAAAACTTGGGCTGGAGATTGCACGCGAATCTCCCTTGGATTTCCAACTTTTATTTCATCCCAGAGGCTGTCTACGTCGCGCTACAATGTTCCGAGTCACTCGACGACAGCGACAATCTTCCTCTTTTTTTTCTTCATCGGCCGTTTCGTGTTGGAACAAATATTCAAGGACCATATTTACCTGGCCAAGGGTAGTACGTGGTGAACCGACGGGGTCGTACCGATCGATCGATGATAATATAGAGGTGCATTACCCTCGAGAGTTCATGCGCTCCTACAAAAGCAACAATATTCGCGCTCGTCTACTGGCATCTTCAATAATTCCGGCTTTATAGCACTCCGCTCACGCGAGCCCTATGTCCCGGCTCATGGAGAAGACACAGACTATTTAATTGGAAAAAAAAAACAACAACGTACGTACGACATCAGCAACTTAATTAGGGTTAATCCCAAAAATGGTGTCGCTGCAGCGATAAATATTGTATAAAGTCCCTTTGGAAGCAAATTTTATTCGCTCCAATCGTAAATTTGGTTAGAAACCAAATTTACTGGGAAAATTACGAAAATTTTCAAATTATCGAACATTTTTTGATTTACCGTGCTCAAAAAATGCCCAGGATTTTTAAGAAAATTTTCGTTCCAAAGTCCGTGTGTATTTTCTTTTTTTTCACTGCAGCAAACGATCTGGTGGCTAAGGAGCAACGATCAGTAATATCGGAGGAACAACATTAGGCCGGACCGAAAAGGTCAGATATTTTTTTGTCTAGGCGTCACGACGTACTACATCATCGCGGATGACGTGTGTGGAAAACCAGTTCCTTTTTTTTTTCCTTTTGTTCCTCAAGCTTTTCATCGCAAACAATGTCGAAAAAAAAAAAAAATTACGTTCAGATACTCTGCTGTGGGCATCGAAAAATATTCATGAGCCGCGTGACCGCGCGCGAGGCTGCCTGGATCCTTAATTACTTTTGCAATCCATCATTCACTTATGCCTCCTCTTTCTTTCCATTACAATATTTTCATTATTATTTTAATCACTATTATTGCCATTATGTTTGGGTTGCATATTAACGATTGCCTCAAAAAAAAAATAATTTATTCAAAAGTCAAAAGTATATTTGCAAAAAATCTTTTCGAATGCAATATTTTATTTATCCAGTCCCAAGAAATATTTCTTCCTTTCCAATAACGCCACTTTTTCAAAATAAATATTAACATAAATATAAAATAAATAAATAAATGAAATAAATATTAAAAAATGAATAAATTCAATGAATATTCAAAAATACATGAATTAAATAAATCATTATTATTCGAAAGAAAGAAATGTTCATTGAGTTAGTATTTGAATTCATTAATTTCTTTCAGTTAAATAAATTTGATCGATTTTCAATAAATATTCTTTCTCAATTTTGAGCATAAATTTGATTTCATTCGATTTTCGAAATCGATGAATAAATGAGGAATTTTCATATATTTTGATAAAATAATTGAAAACTGATCATGAAGGCACTATAATGACCTTAACGCTATATTTAATTTGTATAAAAATTCGAAGAGTCCTCGGTCTCTTTAAATAAGTACGAAGGCTGTGCGAGACATAGATATTTATCTCTTCTTTATATGTTGAAGAATCAAACGCTTTTTCAGGATGACACGTGGGAATTAATAACGCATCATGCGGCACATTCTATGTATTTTTTTTTTTTTCTTCACTTGCAACGGTCACCATCACAAAGAAAAGACTCAAGAATGATGGCCCGCAAAGTTCGCCAGTGCATTTCCCATGTGTCACTCGGCTAAACACTCTTTTTTTTCTCCTTTTCGCACCCTCTCCCCCTTTCATTTTGTCCCTCTATTTGCGCCTATTTTTCTCTGTCTTCCCATCGCCTTTCCCTTGGCTTTCCCACTCTCCCTCTCTCTCTCTCTCTCTCTCTCTCTCTCGGCCCCTTCCCGTGGCCGAAATAAAACGACGCAACTTTTGCGTCGTTCACTTGATGGAATTGCCACTGAGTCTTGAATCTTAATGAGTCGCATCATTGAGAAGAAAATTTTGTTGGGAAAAATTAATATTTTGTTCGATAGGTTCGTCCAAACTTTTTTTTTGTTCTAAAAAATTGAAAAAAATTGTGTCATTGGAGCGAAAAATATTCTAGAAAGTGCCGTCGGCAGCAAAATTTAGTCTTTCCAATCGTGAATTTCGCTGTCAATTCCGTCGGAGACCAAATTTACTGTGAAAATTGTAAAATTTTTGAAATTATTCGAAAAATATTAATTTTATCGTGTTTAAAAAAATACCCACGATTTTTAACGAAACGAAGCACGAAAAATCATAAATTTGTTTCTCCTCCATTGGTTAGACCCAAAATGTGTGGTTTTTGTGTCCGAAAAATGTAAAAAAATTGATGAATTTTTGGAATGATGCTCAAGGATAGAAATTTTGAGGCTCAACTTTTTCCCATCCATTTCGAATGTCCTTAATGACGAAATTGAGTCCAACTCTTTTTACATGTGTGTTGGACGTTGTAAAAGCTTTTCACGTGATTCCCGAACGAGAAATACGTTCCTTGGGGCGTAAGAGACAAGATTACGAAACCTTTTTAACCCTGCTTCGACATACGACGAAAAATAAATCGAAAATGGCGAAGGGGATGAGATGGAAGCCCGAGAATCGAGTGGGGCGTGACAATATTGAATTAAAATGGTAAAACTCGCGAGAATCTCATTCCACATTTGTTCAAGGTCGATAGCGTTCTGATGGTGAAAATTCTTGTGACTCGAGTTTGCTCCGCGAGGGAAAAGAGCACGGGAGAGAGAGAGAGAGAGAGAGAACGAGAAGGAAAGAGAGTTTTGGTTAAATTGGTACTTACATATCTCTTGTTCACGTTGGCACATATTTGGCACGTTACCCAAATCACATCTGCGGTTCTCCAATTCGCGTATCTCGTTTTTCGAGGACGTTTTTAGTCCAAGACCATCTTCCACGATAACCCACCACTATTCTCTCACTCTTCTCTTTTTCCTTATATTCTTTTTCTATCCTTAAGACGCGACAGAGGGTCTGTTGACCTTGAAAATTCGCTCGAGTTCGATGAAACCAAATTTTCAACATCCCAGCATGCTGCCATTAAAAAAAATGTATTTCAATAAAATTTCTATTCATTTTGAGTAATTCAAAAGATTTTTATATTAAATAAATGAAATTATTTAACAGCTTTTATATTTTTAATCATTAGGTTGAAATAAAATTTCTATTCATTTTGAATAATCACATTATTTGGAACAAATGTCTATCAAGTTGGTATTCGAATTCATTAATTTTTTCCAGTTGAATAATTTTTATCGATTTTTAATAAATATTCTTTCTAGGTGTGGCCCATGGAATCGAGTTTAATTTCATCTGTCGAATTCGTCGACTCCTTCTCACGTATTCATCGAGTGATTAATTTTAAATAATAATAATATAAATAAATACATAAATAAATATTGAGAGTCGTTCGAGAGTCGGAGGACGATTTATTTGTCGAGTTGGAAAGAAAAGTTTGAGTGAATAGTTGAACGGTCGATTGGCAAACGGTGGCCTATACTTCGATTCGACTAAATTCGATAATCGGATTTGTGTCTCGCGATAACCGGTTATTTCCAAAATGGGAGCGTCTCGATAGTATACGGGGGTGTCTCGGGTTTATTGTAGTCTGCGATTTGGGCGAGTAATACGTGGAGAATGTTTCGGGGGGAAAAAGGAATAAAAGGGTATTTTTAAAATGAGGAAAAAAGAAAAGGTGACGATTTTTGGTTGGCTACGTGGACAGCCAAGTAAAACAATGAGGAAAGCCCCCGTGAACGTAACGCTTTTGCGATGTTGTAAAAAGTTTATTAATCTTGAGTCGTCGAGCCTTGAGCCACATTATACTTGCCCTTGTGCTCGAGTATTCGTTACATTTCTCGGTTCTATCTATATCGCTTTCCTCGCGAAAAAAATCACTCAAATTGATAGCTCTGCCAATAACGAGGGGACGCATATTTCGATTTCAATTTATCAGGAAAAACTCGCGAAACACGTGATCCTACCAACCATCAAGTTCATTAAGTTCTCGATATTCTCGAGCATGTAGATTTTAATGCATTTTACTTAAATCACGAAATTGGTTAATAATTTCATCCTCAAATATGTGTATCGAATGTCTATTTTCGGAGTTTTCTAAAATTTATTAAAAAGTTTAAAAAAATGGAATATTTGATTATTCCTTATTTTTAAATTAAATTGAATTTAGATCATTTAAATTTTTCTTCAAATAAATATGTTGTTTTAAATAAATAACATATTTATTGCGTTTTCATAATATTTCTATTTATTTGGTAATTTCTTGCAATTATTTGCAAGAAATAATTGTCTCTTAGGTTCGTATTTAAATTAAAGAATTTTTTTCGGTTAAATAAATTTTCATTGATTTAAAATGAATGCTTTTTCTTGGGTATTGAAATTTATTTATAAAGGTCGAGAAAAATAGCGAGAAAATAGCGAAGCAGCTTGGTACATTTTTGTGGTGCGACTATCATTGAATTTGCCTCTTGTATAGAGGCTCGTAATCGCAAACATGCGTGATAACTGTAATGCATCGAGAAAAATATATTGCGCAATAATAATTCTCCCTCGCGGATTCCGTAATGACGCCTAATACTCATTAAAACAAAAAAGACACAAGTCAACTGTTGCAAATGCGTAGATTCCATTTTTAAGCTATAAATTTTCGAGACCATTTACAACGGTTTATATTCCCTCGCGCTTGGTTAAGTTCACGGCTATCGACAAAGAATCACTGAGCACTTTGCTGATAACGCATTGTGAACGTCTTCTTCGATAAATTATATTAATAATCAATGCGATAAAAAATGAATGAACCGATCGAATAGACGGTCGATTGTGGATCGAGCAATTTGCATAGGCATTTTGTATTCTCCGATAAAAATTACGATTTAAAAAAAATAAAAATATTTCAACATTTAAAACCCCGATTATTACGTTTCTACTGGACGAATTTTGAGTCAGGCGGAGTGTTTTGATGAGCCAGTGAGTAGACTTGAAGAACGACCGTACTTGCATGTCGATCATTTCATTATTTCGGACGTGACGGAGCTCCGAATAAAAATTTTTTAAAAAATTCTTTTTTCAAAATTTTTTTTAAATCTTTAGAATGAAAAAAAAAATCAAACACGATGAATTTTTCAATGAGACATTTGCTTGCAGTAATAAAAACAATAAAAACTTGAGTACCGAAAAAAATGGGACATAAAAATTATTATTATCACGAGAGTAATGTATGCGGAGGAGGAAATTTGAATTGAAAGAGGGTCCCCCCGATGTTTGAGAATAATTTATTTAACATTAAAAAAGGGGCAATTGCGATTTATTCTCGTTTGATAATTTCTTCTCCCCTTGTCAGTGTCTCATTGGCTTCTTGAGTGCGTCGCCAAATTATAATAAGTTACAAGTTAATGCGCCATTTCACGAATTACCCTGAATCATAATCTCGTCAAAGAGGCTACCGCGTTTACAATAAATAATCGTTATCGACGTTGTTAACATTAACTTTCTTGTCGTTCGATTAGTAATCGTCGCTAACGAACTATACATTCCCATCTATATGCTATTCCATATTTATATATATTCGCGCGTCCATGTATATGCTCGACGATGTCGATACCAGCTGCAAAAATCTCGTGTTTATTGCACGCGGACGAATAAACCAATGACCACGGGAGAGGCTCATATCCAAGAGAGAAATTAATGTACGCTAATGCATTAGTTTTTATACGAGATTTCTATCCATGTGTGATGTGTCGAAAAAAAAAAACAATTACACGATGAATTTTCGTTAATTTTTGCTTCAATCATTCGTATCAATTATTTTGCGATTAAAATCGCAAATATGGGAGACGAGAGCACTGGAAATTATTATTTATTTATCTCATTTAATTATTCAATTTATTTTATTTATTTTATTTATTTTATTCATTTTATTTATTTTATTTATTTTATTTATTTATTTATATATTTTATTTATTTCTCGAGCAATAAGATAGATAATAAGTATTGAGATAACGAGAAATGATTTCTCGGCTTCCGGATGGAATATCGAGTCGGCCTCAATAGCGTAGAACCGATAGTTGCCTGGGATTCGAATATTTTCGGTTTTGTTACGATTTTAAAGAGTGTGGCATTTTTCGATCGATTTAAAACGGAATAACCCGTGGAAGAGCGTAACACACATACGTAAACGAAGCTTGGCCCTCCAGGGGGAAAGAAGGAGGGGTATAAAGAGGCTGGAACAATGAACTTGTGTTTTATAACGAAAGTACGTGATACGAGGGGGGGCCGAGAATGGGCCACGAGAGTGAGTGACGAGCGGGGCACGCGCCTTTCTCCTCTCCCTCTCTCTCGCGGTCTCTCACGTGGCGTTCGACATAAATATATATTTTTATCGTCGACTACGCTTTGCAAATTTTTGTCCAATTAATTGCGTGCTAATTCTTCTTCGTTTGACAACTCTTCTCGTATTATCTATTCATGCGTACGCAAGAGAGGAGAGAGAGAGGGGGGGGGGGGAGAAAAGAGGAAAAATTTAAATGGTAAAGCGAGAATCGAAATTTCGCTGCTATCGTGACCCTCACCTTCGTACCGAAAAGCATTTTTTCCTGACGCTGCGAATACAAATAACTCATGAAAAATGACTACTCAAGGCCAAGACCGAGCTTGGATACGAAAACAAAGAAAAAAGAATCATTGACCGATTTCGAAACGTGGTGAAATTTTTGTATACGATAAAAGAGACTCGAAAACTGCGATGAAAACTCGAGCTTACAAAGCGTTACACAGCGCGAACGAAAACTTGAGACTCGCCTCCGGAGTCGACTCGATAATTCAAAGTTGACTCACTAATTCATAGTTCTATGTTCATCATGAGTCCAAAGTTTTATTACCGAATCGAAATTAATCATAGACTCAACGTTTTTCTAAACTCAGCGTTTTTTTCCGATAAAACGATGAGAGAAAAAAAATGTTCACCGAGAAAAAAGATTTATTGGAAATAAATAAAATTTATTTCACTGCAAATATAATTAATTCATTTAAATATTAATCTAATTTTTTTTTTCAATTTATTTGCTTTAAATAAATTTGTCTATTCAATATAGAAATTTTCTGAATTATTCGAAACAAGCAGAAATTTTTGTTTAAATCAAAAATTATATTTATAAATATTTATTTAAATAAAATTGTCTTTTTTTGTTTTGTTTTTATTTATTATTTATTCAAATAAAATCTCTTTTCTGCGTGAGCGAATTGACGAATCACTTTTCTCGGAGAAACCACGATTTTTTATTAATTTTTTTCGATTTAATTTTTTGCATTTTTTTTTCAATTTTTAATTGTAAGATTAATCTGTCAAATGAAGCGAGATCGCGTTCTAGTGTATTTGGAAAAGCCTCGCGGGTAAGTAGGTCGTTTGAGCAAAGCCCCGGACTCGGACTCGTTCATGCAGGACAAAACTCACAGACCCAGAGATATAGGGTCGGCGGGAAAGAAGTTAATGTGGCTCATACCGGTTGATTTTACGCTGGCTGTCTATCGGGCCTCGTTCGCATTGTATCCCATGCGAGCGAGTATATGTTATGTCGCAAGCTGTATGTGACTAAGAGCAGTCTGATTTTTCACCGCTGAACTAGTTGGAAAGAGGAAAAGAGGGGCGGGGCAGGAGCAGCGAGAAGGTTTACAGCAAGACATAACTATGGAGGCAACATATTGCGACATGGACACCCACACTTCGATTAGATATCGCCGGCTGCTGCACCGCGAAACTTCTACTATCAGCCTCAAACGCCACGCGTCCGAAGTTCATTCTCTTCCAGGCCAATAATGCTCTAACGCTTTTACTCTTATGCACCCGCCATTTTGCTTCCTTAATGCACTTAACTGCATCAATCTTCCGACCCAAATTTTACCATTTTTTTCTTTTCACTCTTCTACTTTCTTTATCGATCGTACCCAGTAACAAAAATTTATTAAAAACTCATGAAATTATATTTACTAAACATTTCTTCGAGTTGGATACTTATTTATTGAATGCCAAGACATTTTTTCATTTTTTTTCCATATTTTTATTCGCACAAAATTTTATTTCAATAAATAAATAATTAATAAAAATTAAATATTCAAATAAATTTTATTTATTCAAATAAATATGGTTCTCTCAATAATTATTCATGTATTTATTAATTATTATTAGCATTGTGAATAATTATTTGTAGACTGAAATTTTATCTCAAATTTTTTTTCTTTTCTCGAGAAATTCATTAATTTTTGTTAAACTTTTTAAATTGAGGAGAAAAAAAATTTTATTAAAAAAAAAAGGTCGAAAGGATTCTTATGCAATGGCAATGATTCATGATTTGGGCGTGAGCATTGAGCTGGAAAGCTACTGTGCACTCGGTAGGACAGTAATTCACGTTTCGGACGAATAAAAAATAGTTCGATGCTAAATAACGATTAAAAAACATGAGGTTTAAAAAAAAGAATGATTTGTTTGTATTTAATAGTCTGGAACATATGTAAGTACGTAACAGCACTTATTTTTAAGCTCCAAACATTGGCCGATGCAGTGCGGCTCGACGTGTGTCGCCTTCGACGTTTATAAACTCGCTCTCAAAGACCAGATACCAGTGACACTATAATAGATGCATCGGGAGATTAACGCCGCCAACCACTCCAACTCCAATTGTCTTTATTTCAACGCGTACATTCGGATATCGGAATCTCCGATTGATCGATTGCAAAAGATCCTTTAAGGAGGTTGCCTACACACGACAATATCATAAGGAATTTCATCAAATTTCGTGATTATTTTATTTACCATCAAATACAATATTTGATAAAATTTCAATAATTTCGAATTTTCCTATGGTTTTGAGGAAATTGGCTACGTATGAAAATATGATAAGAATTTAATATAATTTAGAGATAATATTCTTTGGGATTAAATACGATGAACAACTTTTTTTTTTAATTTTCAGTCTGCATGGTGGTAAATTTTTTTTTGTTGAAAAATGTGTAAATTCATATTTAATTAATTAATAAATATAAAATATGGAATGAATGAATATGAAGAAATTTTTTTTTTTAATAAAAGTGTATGCTCACGAAATTTCATAAAATTCTAATAATTCCGATTATTTATCGGTTCATTCATTTTTTTTCGGGCTTGTGATTATATGTATTATAGTTTTTTTCTTCGTGATTGCAGAACCAAAGGAATTTAGTCGGTGTGGGAAAATAAATTTCGTGAACTATTAAATATTGTTGGATCGAATGAATGTGGCTTTTTGAAAAATGTGGTAAATGTGAGAGGTTGAGAAATATTCGACTGACATGATGAGCCTTTTAGAAAGAGTTAAAAATGTTGGGCACCTCGAAACTTCCGTTTCTCGACCTGTTCACCTTATCATTCCTATTGTGATAATTGTACCGCGACTAATATCGCTTTAGATGCGATCTTCATAGTCCTCGGAGTGCAACAATAAAAAATAAAAAATACAGTGGCTGTTGGCGAGATTATTTCCGGTGGGAAATGCAACTCTGTAGAATAAGTGGACAAGATAGTATTTTTTTTTAGCGGCTATATACGGCCACTCTTCTCGCTCGTTAATTTCGCAACTCGTTAAGTCCTCGAGGGAAAGATCGATTTGTTGATTTGATGAATCAGCCTTCCGAACACTTCCGATACGTGCGTCGATAAACGAGCGAAAAAGCGTGCCGCCATATTTCATTTGTCCCTTTGACCTTGAAACTATACGGTTGCAGTTTGTTAATTACCATTTTCCTGTTTTTCTTATCTTTTTTTTTTTTTTGTACACTTGGTGCGTTCTCTCCGGAGCCTCATTACGATTCGTTCGATGTGACCGTCGGAAATATCGACGCATCGTGACCTCGTGTCGTTAATAAAGTTCATGACCTTGGAAAACTCTCTTCCGAATCCCTCGGTGACCTTGAAAAATGGCCCGTCAACAGGAATCAAGTGAGACCCCCAACAAAACGTCCCAAAATGTCATTCAACACTCGACATGACATTTTACATTGAGATTTATTATGGCAACCAACGAGCTTCGTAATTTGTACGAAATTACGCGAAACGTATGAGATACTAATTATCCGATGAACAATAAAATTGAAATTCGTCATACACCCTCGAGACGTAGCCTGGAAAAAAGATTTATCGAAAATCTATCAAATTTATTTGACTGAAAGTAATTAATATATAATTAATATTAATATTATTAATAATTAAATAAAAAAAATGTAAATAATTCAAATAATTTGACTTATTTAATATATAAATCTTCTGAATTATTTGAAATAAAGGGAAATTTGATTTCAACATGAATAAGTGAATAATTATATAAAATTTGATATTTATTAAAAATACAGCTCGGTATGAATGTTCTTTCTGGGTGTACGAGAAAAGACGAAGAGACTCTGTGGCGTCGGGGCTGCGATATTTCGAGACTACTCTAACGATATTTCCGCATCACGGGTTATTTATTTTTGTATTTTTTTCAAGGTCACCGAGCTGACGCTCGACGATAGTCGGAGGGAGCCTCAAACACGCGCTAATTCCTGATTAAATAGAGCTTCCGGAGGTAATGAGGAAAAAAAAAAAAAATTTGACCTTGAAATTCGAAATTTTCGAGTGACACAATGAAAAACGATCTTTTCGGAGTTTCCTTCAACTCAGCCAGCCACGACTAAGAGAAAATGCTCGGAACCCCGTCCGAGAGATTCCTCAATTAATTTTTTTTCGAAATTGATGAAAAATTATTTTTTTAATTTTTTTTTGTGCAATTTTAATAAGCAATCCGTTCAGTTGATCGTCAGAGCTCGTTGGATCAGGGTTGGACGCTGTCTGCTGGCGCAACATCATCGACTTGTTGAACGAAAATAAAATAACGGGGGATTCGGGCGGTTTTGCCCGTATATTTTTAGGGCTCCTCAGGACATTCACTTTAAGCTTTTTGGCGCAACGACAATTTTTCTCTTTTCCCTTGAAAGCCGACGAGCGCATTTAACGCGCCTACATCCGAACTTGCTAATTTTTTAAACCATTTTTTCCTTTTTTATTGTTCCCTCGCGACGACGAGACATTTTAAAAATATACGATCTCGACATCGAAAAGTGATGCACTTTGATAAATCGTCCGAGTCGAGCCAAGCTTTCCGTCGAGGAAAGCGTAATGAAAAATTTACCAAAAGGCAAATTATCGAAAACTGGAACGGAAAGAAAAATTTTTTGCAAATTTTTGAATTTTTTTTCACGAAAAAATATGAATAATTTTTTTTTTTTTTTTTCTCATAAAATGGAAAATTCTTGCTCAGTGGGACTGGACGTATAAAAAATCCGTAAGCTTTCCTAATCGTGGTACTTGATGAAAATAATGAGCCGGCGTGAGGGTAGGACAAAAAAAGTTAGCGAATGTCTGCAGCCCGTTGAGAACTTTTCTTTCGTTTTAACGACCTCCTCGTTCATTTCTACATTTTTCTATTTATTTATTTTTTCTCAACACGCTCGAACGCCCTCTCTGTGCACAGTTCGCCTCTTTTTTCCTCTACCGGAGAGACAAATACTCCGCACAAGCTTATTCGGTATAAAACAAAAAAACTCGTACCTCCATTTTGTTATTTTGTTATTTATTCATTTTTTTCAGTCATCCCTCTTCCACGATCCAACGATACCCAAGCTTGCGTATCACGCGCACCACGTTTGTGCTTTCAGTCCCTTTGAGCTCGTTTGTCCACGATCCGGCTCAATTGCTTCGGATACACGATTTATTCAAAAAATCAAATCAAATCGAAAATACGAATTCGTTTTGAAAGAAAAAAATTGACGAAAATTTTACTATTCACCAATAAATCGAGATAATTTATTAAAAATCTATCAAATTTATTGAACTGGAAAAAAAAACAATATTTATTTAAATTCTTAACTAATAGATATTTATTTGAAAAAAAAAAGTTTAATTTTATAAATAATAAGTTTTCTATTTTATTGAAAATAAAATGTTTATTTTTATCAAAAATAAACATTTTTATTTTTATTGTTATTATAAGCTTGTTATTTAAAAAGGGGACATATTTCTTGCGATTCAATAAATAATTATTTGATTGAAGACATTTTTTTATAAATAGTAAAAAAAAATATTTAAGACACAAATACTTGGTTACAGTTTGAATAAACTTATGGAGATAAAATTTTCTCAAGAGCACTTTGAATCTCGAAGGCTTGGAAAAAAAAGTGCCATTGGTCTGGGGCCTAGGGGCAGCTTAGGGAGAAGAGGCCGCGGAAAAATGCTCGAGTTTGCAAAAAATATAAAAAGATTGAGCAAAGGAAAAAATGAAGAAAAAATAAAGCGAAAATTGGAAGTAGAGAAAAAGGGGGAAAGGGACCCAGAGGGCCCCGTAGCGAGGAGCGTCTGGTGGGCGGACGAGATCGCTGCCCCCCGCCAAGGACACCCGCAGTCTTTCCAACACCGGAGCTGCTTCTTCAATTCTTTTTCTCCTCTCTCTCCCTCTCTCCTCTGCCGTTTACCTCTTCGTTCTTCCTCCCGGTAAAATAATCACGAACGGTTCAATAAAATACTGGAGTGCCCTTTAATTCTAATAAAACAATTTTGTTTTTTTTTTTTTCAAAAAAAATGTAAAATTAATTTTCGTTCAAATTTTTTTGTCAATTTTTTTCCAGGTCAGTCGGATCCTGGCGTTTCGATTTCACTACAATCAAACCTCAATAGACCCATTTCTCACAATTTTACAAACAAATGAAAATCGTCGGTCTAAAAATTCGTCCAGGCTCGAGTAGCCGCGAATTAAAAAAATTTCCCGTTCAAATATCGATCCGAAGAATCCCCAGAAGCTCCATTGATATTGTCAATCAATTTTTTTCCCTTGAAAAATTAATTTTTAACGAAAAAATGCATTTTTTTATTTTTTGGATTTTGCCAAAAAATAATCATTTCCACGAGGTTTTGGGAATTTTTCTCTTCAATGACGTTTCATACGAAAACCGGAGGATCGTGGCGATCCTTTTTATCATGCATACATGCAAATACGAGGATGATTTAGTCGGAGCAGGAAAGAAGTTGCGAAGAGACAAGAAGCGGAGAAGAGTCTTAACGCTAGGCGCGGGCTTATTGCGTCGTTTTCGTGGAATAACGCGGGCGAAAGCGTAATATAGTATAGCGATAAGGATAAAAATTGCTGAAGAACCTTTTGGACCCTTCTCCCGCGATGTTGTATCTCCAGGAGCAAGTTCTTCGCTGCCGTTTTCTCTCCCCATTCGTCCTCACGCCTTCCGCTTTGCGCACCGTTCGGCCAAATGTCATAGGTATTACGTGTCTAAAGCGAGAAGCAAGATTACGATGGATCGATAACGACACCACCATCGGATTATTGATACGTTCGCGAGTTTCCAAACCTCCTGCGACGACGAGTACGAAATGTAGCGAGCAAGGGGAGAAAAAAAACGAAAAAAAAAAATGGAAATAAACGTCGTGACCATAAAGACGATTCGACTATGGAAGAAGAAAAAATATTTTTTAAAAAACCTGAAAATCTAAGTGCAACCCACACCGAGAAATAAAAATTCATTAAAAAACAATAAAGGAGGTAATTTACATAAAGTTTCTTTCAATTGAATACTTATTTATTGAATCCTAAGAAATATTTCTTTTTTTTTTCAGATTTTTATACATATAACATTTTATTTAAATAAATAAGAATTAAATATTCAAATGACGATATTAAAATAATTTTATTCATTCAAATAGTTTATTCAATTAAATATGGTTATTTGAGTAATTATTCATGTTTTTATTCATTATTATCATAACTTAAATAAATAATATGTTTATTCAAATAAATATATTATTTTATATGAATAAATAAAATTGTTTGGAGCAATAAAATGTTTATTGAGTTGGTATTTAAATCAATATATTTCTTCCAGTCAAATAAATTGGATAGATTTTTAATAAATTATCTCGATTCATTGGTGAATTGTAAAATTTTCATTCATTTTTTTTCTTCCAAAAAAAAAATGGTATTTTTTGTTTTTCGATTCGATTTTTGATAAATCTATATTTAGAGTGGGAATACCGAATAAAAATAAATGCCAGTCCTGAGAATTTTCGCGTTCGTTTGGATGCCATGTGTTGTACGGAAGTTGACCTTGAATAAAAAGCCTAGTCCAGAACTATTGCATTTAATATATTCGGAGAGGAAAGTGGGAGAGAGCGAGACGAATTGGCAAAAAGTTGTGCTGGAAGGCCAAAAATAGAGCGAGAACCCTCGGAGAGCACAGTCTTTTGGCAAGCTTGGAGGGGCCACACGCAGCACTCCGAAGCAAGGCCTTCAAAGACGCCGTTTTTTATGTATTTTTTCCAATTTTTATTTTAAACTCACGATGTGCCATAAAAGAGTGATTATAATGAGAGAGAGAGAGGGGGAGGGAGTGAAGAAAAAAAGGTTTTATGTCTGTTGAGAGCGTTGGCAAATTTCTAACAGAAACTAAATTTGGTATCGTTTGATCGTTGAAATTTCTAAGCCCCTGCGCTTGGGCATGATCGAATAATAAAAATCAAGTAATGTGGGAAGGTTAACGACGAGGTGTTAATTAATGTTCGAATGGCCCGCATAATAACGCAACATCTTGGCTGACAATAAAAAGAGTGGGACAGGGGTTTGAGCACAGTTTGAAATAAATGCGATACGCCCTTTTGCTTGGAGACTGCTGATACGTAATCCAAAGTGCTAATCACGAAAGAGGATTGGTCAATCGTTAACGGTTTTTTAATTCTTTCCCGTACAACTTTAGCGATGTTAATTAATTCCTTTCTTACTTCTCGTCGTTGTATATTTTCATCTTCAACACGTTCCCTCGTGTGGCCCATTCAATTTTCACGGGTCTACAGTTATTTCGGTCAATGATTGAATGTGCACTCGCCAAATCTTCTTACATCTCAGACTCTTATCAGCTTTGCCCATGCTCCCAAAACCAAACGATGCGAATCCATTTCCAGCAGAAAATTCATCTCCACTTTTTCACCTTATATCTCTTCTGCCTCGATTACCATTTTTTCTGAATTATTTTTATTCCAATTTTATTCATTCATATTATAAATTTTTTATTATTATTTTTAATTCATTCATTTTTAAAAGTTAATTTAATATTATTTTTAGTATTAATATAAATTTAATATCAATATGAATATTAATATAATGTTAATTATTTATTTATTTATTTTCAATAATTTGATTATTTATTTATTTATTTTGAATTAATGAATATTAATAAATTTTTTGGATGGTTCCATTTGAAATTGGTCGAAAATATTTTCATCTTTTCTCGACGTGTCCAAATTTCTTGGTCTCTTTTTAACTGGCTGGAGTGTCGCTTGGCTTATTTTGAATTTAGTTGGTTTGGGTTGGAGGACACGCTTCCGAGCTACAAACATCGCTTCACTCTTTGCAAGCGAAAAAATGTGGATGGAGCCCCACAGGCAGAGGAGAAACAGGAGCACGCTCGTAATGGACCGGAAGTCAGGATACACACACCACCTTTGTACATGCACTAGTGAATTCGAGTCGACGCGCGACCGGACTTAAAATTCGTCGCTCTCCGGGCGTAACGCGTCCATGTGGCCCGGCGTAATACGCGCAACCGGATTTCGAGATATCTATATGCACGCGAAACAGTTGCACTCTACAGAGTCTCAACCGGCCAAGGGAGATCGCGGATTGCGAACATACGAGACAACCAGCCGACCGAACAGGGAGGTCATGTTTATTTCAAAGCCAGCCGAATCACCTTTCAAATAATAAATTCACTCTTGATTGTAAAGAAAAATAATAAAAACGCGTTGCGAATATCAAAAATTCATCGAAAAATCCAACAAATCGATGAGCATCAAGTAAAATCAATTGAAAACTAAATCAAACGCTGCGAACGGGAATAAAATGTTTGAAAAAGTTTTTTTCAATATGTGTTTGCCTTTTCAACAAATAAGTAATGAAAAATCACACGTTATTGGAAGAGGACAAAAATAGGAAATGAATTAATATTTTGATTAAATATTAAACGTAGAAAAAAAATTATTAAAATATTAACAAAAGATAACAAAAGATCACGAGCTTCATTTTTAATAAATATAGAATTTTATTTAAATAAAAAGATTTTTTTAAAAAAATGAAACATTTATTACGTTGCCATAAATTTCAAATTTATTTAAAATAATTCCGCAAATTTATATATTAAATAAATGATATTATTCGGCACAAATAATTGTTTAATAGATTGGTTAATGCAAACTTCAGCGTCATATAAATAGAGAGAATTGAGCAAATTCCTAAACGGATTAGAATGAGTGGCGAAAGAGAAATTGGTAAAGCACAAAAATATTTATTATTACGCCTGTCCTTCGGCGTATATATGAAATTTTTTAGACGTCATTAATTATACACGATGATGATGATGATGATGATGTGCAGGAGCGTGTATATATGTACGTCCTAGCCATGCAAACATCATAATCCTGCAATAAAATGTCGACTGATTTATTTGGCAATGAAGGCTTATTGGAAACATATGTTTAGGTCGCGCGGTGCCAAAACCGGTTGTTCTTTGGGTGCCCGGGCGTCACGGTCGTTCCAGTATAATGGTGCTTCGGGCTTCTCCGGGAGAGATCCGAACACGTGAAGAAGATATGCCATGCACAAGGGTAGAGGGCATATCGAGAGAAGAAGCAGACTGAAGGATATTCTAAGTAATGCCCGCTCGCTTTTAAATTAGACGTCGTAAAAAAAGCGACGTTTCTTATTCTTATTCCTATATAAACACGTGAGCTTCATCCGGCAGCGATAAATGTGGAGACGCGCCAGACGTTCTTCACATTAAAGGAAACGAGTCCTCGCCACCATCAGGTAACGAATCATTTACGAGGCATTGTTCAACTCGCTCCATCTCCTCTTATACGTCCTCGTCACTTTCCATCCAAAACCCACATCAGTCTCTTCATTCTCTTATCGTAAATTATGAAATTAACGCCATCCCCCCTCCGCACATTCATTAATTTTCTTTACAGACAACTTTGTAATAAACAACTTTTTTTTAAGACAAAATGTCATAATATTGAAAAGTTTATTCAGACAAAATTATTATTGCAAATGAATATCGATCTAATAGACATTTATTCGTTTCTAATGATTTTATTTATTCAACACATGAATTTTCTGAATTATTCGAAAATAAATAGAAATTTTGAATAATTTTCAAATTTTGACATTTAAAAAAATGAAAAAAACGTTTTTTCGAAAGTATCGAAGAAAATATGGGTGCGAAAGTTCAATAAAGTTATTCGGAGCCATGGACCATAGGAGCTAATGCAAATACAGTGGTTACAGCTCATATCTACGTGTATACCAAGATCCACATATATATAGAGCGTACAACGATTTACGAGATCGTATAGGATTCTGTGGATTGATGCTCCTCGCGTGTATAACATGCGAGACTATAACTATAGCTCGTATATAGCTGGATGCACTCTTTGGCCGAGACATAGGGTGTGCATATAACCGGATAAAAGCCCATCTCTCGGTTCTCTCTTGGCTCCGGGATATACGTCGCGATTCCCGCGCGGCGGTAATCCAGCAGCTATCCGATGCTAAATAATACCTTTTAAAAAGTACTTTCCCCCGTTAACTCCGCGCCCCACAGAGTAATGGCTTTTCGAGCCTTCCCAGGCATATTTATATGCACCATATTTTTCTTCAAATAACCAACCACCATTGCCCACACCTCTCTGTACATCGCTCGGGCTCTATACAAAAATATATATTTATTGACCGTTTGAAAAACTAATCGAGTTTACTCGCTGACGTCATTTATTTTCTCCAATTATTTGAAAATATCTATATCGATTTGGGTCACAATCCAAATTCCTTTCGCCAATCTTCCATCATTTTTATCCTTCAGCCACAATGCACTTGACACGCTCGCTCAATTTAACCCGAAGCGCCTTATTCATCGACCTGTCATCAGAAGCCTGAGGCTCGCGCTCTTCATTCGTATTATTATCGTTTCAATCGCAGCAGTACGTTCCAACGTTGCTCCAACCTTCCAACATCCCAAGAATTAACTCAAATTTCATTTCATTAAGTACTTTTTCATTGAATCCCAAAAAATATAAATTTTTTTTCCAATATCGAGCTTTATTTTTTATTAACATAATATTTTATTTAAATAAATGTTTTGTTTTCAAAAAATTGACATATTTATTACGTTTAAATAATATTTCAATTTATTTGAAATAATTCACAAGATTTGATATATTGGTTGGTATTTAAATTCATAAATTTTTCTTCCATTCATTAAATTATATTGATTCTCAATAAATTTATTGTTCTCGATCCGGGTCTCAATGACCCAGACGCTCTTTCCGGATTTATCGAAACAATGACAATTATAATTTTGATTAATATTGATGGATGCGAATTCAGATTGATAGGGACAAGGTAAATAAATAAATAAACAGGATTGTAGGACAAAAAAAAAAAAATGTCGTCTCGGTGGAAAGGAGAATAATTCGGTAAATCATGAGGTACATTACTAATATGAATGTACAGCCTTATACGGGGAAGAGATTTTTCAGATTTGTATGTAAGATCGTCATAATTTTAAAATTAGACGACGATAAATTCCACTTTATTCTCTTTCTCTTTTTTTTACCTACTTATTCTCTGACTGTACGGAATGCGAATCATATCCGTTTTGGTGTGTGAGGTTAGGGGAAACGAGCGAGGGCGCCCTTTTCGACCGGGTGAAGAATTCTCCTGTCAAACCTCCGCATGCACGAGCATATATTTATATGTATTTGCTTTCTCATTTCTTTTCAAATTTTCCTTTTCCATTCTGCTCACCGGTCCTTTCTCCCAACATTATTCTCAACATCCGAGCACATTTTTCTTCCCTCCCTGGAGTTACGAATTTTCTCTTTTCAGCGTCCAAGTTTTTTTCACATGCAAATTCTTTCAACCATTTTCCACAACGATTTCACTTGATTACTCGATTCAATAATTTCGATCGAATCGATGAAAAATTATTGGACAAACTTTGTCCAGCTTGTGCAGTCATGAAGACAAATTCAAACATTTGTTTATATTAAATAATTTAATTTATTTAATGTATAAACCTTATGGATTGTTGAAAATAAAAAAAATATTATAAATTATTTTATTATTGATATTTATATTTTTATTCGAATTTAATCATCGAGGATTGTAAAAGAAATAAAAAAAACGGTATTATTCGGCGATTAGGTAAGTGGGGAAGTGAGCGAGACATAAGAACTGCAAAAACGTTCACTCTCCAGTGCAGTGGACTTTTGGAACGTGCATATGCACTCGACCTCGGACATTGGCCTTTCGAAATTTTAATTTGGCAAAAAAAATTAATACATCGCACACATACGAGTGCGGATACTCATGTATATGTATATTTAGGTGAAAAGGACGGTGCGAGAGAATTGGCGACGATGATAAAGCGGTCTGAAGGAGAAAAAGTATATATATATGTATATATGTATAGAAATTCGTGGTAAATACGTATAGGCTCCGAAAGAGGAAAGAAAAAGAGCAAAGGAGGAAAGCGAGAAGGTTGAGAGGAGGAAAGAGCGAGAGAGAGAGAGAGAGAGAGAGAAAATGAGTGGAGATTCGAGTGTGAAGACACGGACGACTGTGCGTCGTCGACGGGGCCGATAACTCGCTTTTCCGAGTCGTTAACCCTGTCGTGAAGGGAGGTAAGGGGTGAGGATGGGCGCAAACGCCTACGGTCGTCTCGTCCGACCAAATTCTTTGCCATCCCTACTTCTTAATCCTTCTTCCCAACTCTACACTTTTTTTCATCATTTTTTTCAAAAACAATATTTCTTCAATAAATATATTTGGAATTATTGTTCATCGTTGTTTCGCTTCCTCGTGGAGAAACCTATGTGACGGTGACACTTTTTTCCACATCTCAATGTCAATGTCCTGAAAATGTCCCAAAACATCGAAAAATCATTATCTAGAAATGTCCGGATCTGTGTGTGTATGTTGTGGCACTGTAAAATTCAAACGTTCATAACTCGAGAACGGTTTGAGCTACAGGGCTCCCGTTTTGCACAAATGTTAATCCATACGAGCTCTTCGATCTCTGATAATTTTGTTGCAATTGCTCGAAAAATACGAATTTTACGGCATTTTGGAATTTTCAAAAAACGCTTTCGACGCTCTAATTTCCGCAAATTTTCCGATTTACTGCTCAGTTTTTTTTTATCAATAGAATATTGTGACAGAAAGATTGGTATTAAATTTGGGGAATATCGGTCGAACGGTTTGGATTTTATGATTTTTTGAAAATTTGAGATTTTTGAAATTTTTAGATTTTTTTTATTTTTTTATTATACACTTTCCGCATATTTTCTCGCGTTTGTGTGAAAACAAAAATATAATATAATTTATGATAAGAAGGGAAATATATTGGAGGAAGAGAAAAAAAAACTTGGACGAAAATGAAAATTGTGACGCGGGCCAATCTCTCGAGAGGCACGCAGTACAATTTTTTCTTCCAAATTTTAATCTTATTTTAGTTGATGGGGTCAGCGTACCGTAAAAAAATCGAACAAGATGTAGGATCGGAGCGGCGGACGGCACAACGACCCGAACGGAGGACACGACCTATAATCTCGTTTTTCCGCGAGAGCCAAAGCTCACCGAAGAGAGAGAAAAAATAAGGAGGGGGCAGAGAGAACGCGAAGGAAGCGCATTAACCTGGCTGAGGACACGGCGCATTAACCTGACGTCTGTTCGCCTCTCGCGGAGGACACCGCGACGTCAACCCTGGAATCGACTCAAAATAAAAACCACAGAGAACAAGAAAAATTTCAAAATCCAATTGAATTTCGATCGTTCGACATTTCCTCAATGGGATCCTGTGACCAAGCTCGACGAAACAGTTGAATCAATTTTTCGTCTGAACTGGTTCGTGTCCAAATTCGTAACTCGAAGAAATTTTTCAACTAGGAATGAAAATATTTATAGTGCATTTATAAATAATTTCTAAATGTTTCTCTCTATTTCCGGATAATATTAATTATTTATAAATATCATAAATATTATTATGAATATTATTTATAAATATGAATATATTTTATTTATATTTATAAATATTTGTATTATATTAAAAATATTGTACTATATTTATATATTCATATTTATACACAATATGCAATAAAATCTGCAGAAATTAATTCGGCTCGACGATTTTTTCAAAAATTGATAAAAAAAGCAATGAGCAACAAATGTGAAAATTTGCGGAAATTAGAGCGTCGAAAAGTTTTTTTTGAAAATTAAAAAATGCTGTAAAATTCGTATTTTTCTAGCAATTTGCGAAACGGGAGCCCTGTAGCTCAAACCGTTCTCGAGTTATGAACGTTTGAATTTTACAGTGCCACAACATACACACACAGATCCAGACATTTTTTCTGGATAATGATTTTTCGATGTTTTGGGACATTTTGAGCACATTGACATTGGAATGTAAAAAAAAAAAAAAAAAAAAAACAATTCACCGTCACATAGGTTCGTCTATGAGAAAGCAAAAATTGGGCGGTTCCATTTGACGGATGCGGCGAGTCTATGAACAAGCGCAATGGATATGCTGCTGCAATTTGGAGCAAAATTGGTGGAGATGTACGGGCAGAGAAGAATCGTGGAACGTCCCAATGTCGAGGAAAATAGAGGCAGAAGAAAGATCGCGGTGAGAAAGAGACGAAGAGAGAGAGAGAGAGAGAGAGAGAGAAAAGTGAGAGGAACGATACGGGGGCGACTATTCTAGGAACGAGAGGCGCGGAGGTTGTTGTTTGCGGGAGGAAGCGCCAAGAGAGCAGGCTGAATCTCAGCGGCTCGGGGTTTGAACCCGCGAGACCTTGGACTAACCATTGCCCTCGATGGCTATATATCCGCGACTCGAGAGTCTCCGACTCGCGGCCAACGAGCGAGACAGCAACTCTCCAAGAGAAAGACCGAGCGAGAAGAATCGAGCCAAAGAGTCTCAGGAGCAACAGAGATGAGCCTCGAGCTGGGCAAGTATTGCGCCTCATCTGTGCGACTCTCGATGCTTCGCTGCATTTGTTGCACTCGGATTCTCCACTTCTGCTGTTGCTCCATTGGTTCGATCCTTTTGGGAGCCCAGGACCAAAAATTCACAGATTTTCTCGCATCCAGCAACTCCCAAATATCATCAAATCCATGCACGTCGTCAATAAATCCTTACCAACAAGATACTTGAAGGAAATGATCTCTAGCATGGACCATTTTTGCTCTAAACATTGAAAATTTCATTTTGCAAGCTTCGAGAGTTCAATTCCCAATTCCAGCCTGAGAATCGCAATTTATAATTCAACAACATGAAGAAAATTACTTTTTCAGACTCTACACAGGAGGATTTTTCTTCCCAGGTTCCTGATACGCTGCTGCAACGTCCAGAAAGCCAAGAATCTCAAGATCTTTTGAAATTCTCCACCCTCGACCATCCAGCTAATTTGATTCTCTCAATTAACTCAATTATTTATTTCTTAATGTCCCAAAAACGAGATTTATTTATTTAACTGGAAGAAATTAATTCATTTCAATCCAGACCCAATAGTTATTTATTAGTCTGAAATAATTTTTTAATAAATAGAAATTTTATTTAAACGTAATAAATATGCTGGTTAATTTTAAACAAATTGATTTGAATAAAATTTTATATCTATTAAAAAACAGGCTAATTATTTGAAAAAATATATATATATATATTTCTTGATTCAAAGAATTTCATTCAAAGAAATTTTTTGTAAATATAGTTTTTTGTCACTTTTTAATAAATCTTGTTTCTGAGTGTGTGAGATAAGGCTAAAAAAATGTTGGCTTTTGATGATGGTATCGAAAGGATAATGAAAGCAGTCGATCAGACACGCTCTAGCCAAGATCATTAATGATGCGTCTGGGATGGTTGGTTATCTCGTATTACGTCCATCAGGATAGTCCGCAAATAGAGAAATTCATCGGCGAGGTATATGAGAAAAAAAAAACAAAAAAAGAAAAAAAACTGTCTGACAGTCAACGATGACACGAAGTGATTAATCGAATACGGTGACTGGTCAGATGGGCCCAAAAATCGATGACTTGCATACAGACCGAGTCCCGAAACGAATTACTAAAAAAAACATTGACAAAAAATTTTAATCAAAAATATATTGTGTGAAAAAACATTTCAATGCATATTATTAACGGAATTATTATTATTTTTCAAGTTGAAAAGCGATTTGAGAGCATCAATTGAAAATAATGAGTAATTTATAAATTGTTCAATGTTGCCAATACGAATGCCTCGAAATCGGAGAAAAATAATCCAAGTGCTCCAGTACCGATCGCGCGAGACAGAGCCTGCCGCGATGCAATCGCTCGGAAACGAATGACCACGCTTCGGTGAAAACCTAACGCCAGCATATAATTCATGATTCGATGCTCCACCGTGAATCAACATTGCCCGCAGCACAGTTACCGTTTTTTTTTCAACATTTTTATCCTTTTTTCGCGTTGCTCAAAGATTCACAAAAGAAACCACCAAATTTCACTTCAATTCCGAATGACCTGGCGGTTTTATTATTTTTAAACTTTTTCTCATTTACTCGTGCATCCAGAGAAGATTTATTAAACATTTATTTAACTGAAAAAAATTAATTACTTTAAAAAATATCTCATTTATTCAAATAATTTCATTTATTCAGTGTATAAATTTTCTGAATTATTCATAATAATTTGTTTTTTGGAAAGAATAAATATTTTTTGGGATTCAATAAATAAATATTCAATTGAAGGAACTTTTTATTGAATATATACTTTTTGATAAATCTTTTTTCCGGTCGAACTTTGTCGTTTTTATTTTTGTTTACATTCGTGACAATTTTTTCGATGAAATCCTGAAAATTGTCGATTAAATCGATGTGAAAAAATATATTAATAATAATAATGGTGGAGAGGGGGAAATTTGGTTGCCTTAGCTGGCAAAGTGAGGGAACGACGTCAGAAAATAAAAAGGAAGATTGTGTTATTTTAGTCTGTGGGTTTGGTCGATTCTCGAACGAGTTGAAAGTCGTCAGAGAGGGAGGTGTGTTATATCGTATCGCTTGGCATGATTTCGAGGCCAATGATTCGCGATATCGTTATACGTTGTACCGGAATTATAATTATTTACGATGGTCGAGGTGATCGTATCTCCGGATAAAAGTTTTGTCCTTGAACGGAGCCGATAAGTCATCCTTTTGAAATACACCAAAACAAACTATCGATGAATATTCGATTGTATGCTACGACGAGACTCTGACGGCGCAACTTTGTACGAAAGAACGTCGTCCAAGTGCCGGCGGGAAAAAGTGCTCGAGAAAATTTGAATAATATTTAGCAAATAACGTTGAAGACAATAATTGTAAAATAATCGAATTGCGAAATAATAAAAAAATGTGGAAAATTGAAAATACCTCAAAAGTTTTCAAAATGGACGATAAAAAAAATAATAATTAATAAAATCGGTAAAAATTATATTAACGAGGTTGAAAAAAATTGGAAAAACTGGAGCGCGAGGTGAACGAGATCGTATAAACTGGCAAGGAACGTTGTAGATAGCCTGTCCATGATTTTTACCAGAGCGGATGATTTTCCGAAGCATTGGAGCCTCGATCATCCCTGAGCGGGATAAAGAATTAGTTGGAGCTGAGAATGCACTCGATGCAAGTGAGTGGCCGGGCTTTGGTCGGTCTTGGTCGTGCTCGCGACCCGTTTACACAAGGATCATTCACCGGACCATAACGCAACGAGCCTGGCCGAGGTTACGAGCGAAAAAAAAAAAACGCCGATAAAAAAATATCCAAAACAGATTTTTCATCGCTGCCTACGCATAAATATTCAACGATAATATATTCGATTGCACGAGATACTGCGCACTTGTCAATTAATCTCATTTCAATCTATCAAGCATCGAAAATATACGCCAATATTATTACTTGTTTATCAATCATTAAGGACCTTCGCTACATACGGCAATATCAATAAAATCTGATAAATACAATGTGACCATTTTTTTTCCATTCTTCATCTCCATAGTTTTCGAATAATTTGAGTTAACAATTTGCAAAAAAAAATACCTTTATGTATCTGAAGAAAAATCTTAAAAAGTTTTCATATTTATGAAATAAATAAATATTTAATACCAAAGAGCATGCTCACGAAATTTCATAAAATTCAAATAATTTCAAACTTTCCTATGCTCTCAATATTTTTCGATCGATTTTTCCGATCGATCACTCTGAATCGTGATATTTGTTGAAAAAATAAAAGTAAATAGAAATAAAATGAAAATTAGTTTATTATTAAATTTTGTTTTTTGTCGTAATTTTGGGAAAAACGATTGCACCAAAGTTATTACGTAACTCGGTTTGATTTTTGAGTGTGACGGTGTTTCTCGTGTATTGAGAGGAGCGGCGAATGTCGAGGAAAAAGAAACAAGCACGGATGGATAAACTTCCTGGATTATTCGAACGACCCGGGTGTATTTTGGATTTGACGAGTTGGCGGAGTTTGGGGAGGAGAAGATCTTTGCACAAAGTGAATTCTGAATCGGGAAAGTCGCGAGGAGAGGGAGGGGGTTCAGTGTCCCGGTCGGGGTTACCGGACACGTTTGCCATTCTTTATCCGTGTTTACCGCGCGATCCTCTCTCAGCAACAACTTTAGCTTGTTGAGGTCTATAAAAATAAGGTTGAAGGCCCAGAGCGTTGCCATAAAATGCCAAGAAGAAACATAGTAACTTCGCAGAAGCTTCTTCTTCTCCTTCTTCTTATTCTTCAAGTTTTATGCGAATGGCAGGAGCGTGGGTGGTTTTAGCATAGCCACCAGAACTGCTGACCCGCGCAACATGCTCGATAACTGAGGCGATTTTCCAACGATCCTTCCCGAGACCCCGAGAGCCGAAGCTTCTCTCGCACGAAGGCCCGCACTTGGACCAAATCAAAGCTCGAGATAAATTAAAGGCTGAAAATTGGTCAGTCGATTTCGTTGCATTTTAACGATGCATAGTATTTTTTTGTTTATTCTCGAGTCCCTCTTGAAAATGTCTCCCTTTTTCCGCCTCACAATTCAATTAATTGAGTCGTCAAAGAGATGCAACAAAATGAGTAAAAAAAAAAAAAAAAACAATTCACTCTAAGAAATAAAAGAGTGCAATGAGCCGGACTCGGGAGAATCCTTATTCCTGTCGGCTGATTCTTGCGTCTGCGGCGTTACGCACGTATTTGTCCGGATGTGTAGAGAGACATACCTGCGTGGAAAGAAAATGGCGAGTGAGAGTGAAAAAGGAAAAAAAAAGGGTGAAAAAAAAGCAAAACAAAGTGAGAGAGTGAGAAAAATAAAAATGGAGGTTTTGTAGCGAGGATTGAATACGGAGGCGCGAACGAATCCGTAATCGCGCGAGGATCCACGTTTCGTGCCACGAATCGACGACGTTCTGGAAGCGTTTTTCGCGCTCGAACGCGAGACCAGAAAGAAGGAAAGAGAGAGAGAGAGAGGGAGCAGCCAGTCCGTATAATAAAAAGTCATCGTGCCTGACCTCCCGCAACGACACACCATACTCTCCGCTTCCCCTCCTCCCTTCCCCTCACGACGTATTCTCGCCTCGATGTATCCATTCGCAAAAATACGAAGCATGTGTAACTTTCGCACTAATACCAATTGGTGAGCTCCGTTGGTATGGTCGTTTGGCTGCTCGAGCTTTGACACGTCGCGTTGACTTTTAAAGCATAGACTGCAGTGTGCACCGAGTCTCTAAGTACGTGTAACCCACGCGTCATACTTTCCGCCATTACTGGAGTCTTGGTGCGCATGGATGCATGCAGCGAGACTCGCATGACTTTTGGCTGACTAAATTATTATCAAGAACCCCGGCAGTATGCGTCGACGCGTATTTACGAGCAGCGCTTATTTGTCCTGCTGGTAAATCCACTCGTAAACCGCATTAATAAATAATTACACAATCATAGAGCCAGAGACCTCTCGCTGTATGCGACGAATAAAGTAATTCGAAAAAAATTTAATCTCACGATGGTCTATGCTGATGCATCCTCCAGGATTATCAGCTCTTATTTCCTCACCAACGATAATATACGTCCTCGATATCTGCACTCTTCTTAATTTGTAGGCCCCCTCGGGGCCTGACGATGGTCCATCCTTCGGAAGGAAAATTCAAAATTATTACAATTTTATGAAATTTCTTGAGCATCCTGTATTGATATACAAAAATATTAAATAACAAGAAATTAATACAAAATTTGTACGATATTTGATTAAATTCTCATGATGCTATCGTATATAGCCAAGCTCCTCGAGTCTCTCGTAGCCTGGCTCGGGGGTCATGCCAAAATCTCCTTCAACGAGGATTCTTAATGGTTCATGGAGTCTGAATTCCCACGCTTTGAATGTTAAGATTAAAGTAAGACGTTGATAAGTGTGTGCAATGAAAATGCAAGTTCGGTATGCCTCGTAAGGTTCTCCCACGCTGGTCCAGTGTATCGACACATGGGTGGGGGAGGAATTCTGTTAAAATCGAGTGGTAAGATACAGTAGCGACTACCGGTTTGAAAATCTGTGCTTTCGCACTCATCATGTTGTATGTTATATCGAAGAGGAAGCCTCGAACCTTCTGCCAATAAATAGTGGAGCTATATCGCACGTAAATTTGCTATCTTCATGGCGCCAGGATATTTTCCATTTTAAACATTTTTTTTTTTTGTTTTTCATCCTCATCGCTCGCTTCCATAAATATTTAATCATATTTTATATCACGTTTATCGTCGTCTTGCATATACGCCAACAACCAAGCGGCCAATTCGATGGCCTGGCACGTCTGCGTTTAAAGCTATTTATACGTTATTTCACACGCACTTAAAGCAATAGCAATGTATATAATATGACGAGCCGGTGTACTGCTCGCCGCAGCATCTTTCACGATCGCTCTTGGCCGCCCTTGACGAGCTTTTGCCGGATTCTCGTTGATCCACGATTTTCTTTCTTGCTCTAGGGGGGGGGAGGCCCCCCCCCTCCTCTGGCTTGCCTCTTCTTGCTTGTTTTCCGCGCGGAGCCTGTTGGACGTTGGCTACGAGAGAGCAACTCGCTCCGGAGGAGAAAGATACCCGGGAACCTCGACGCGAATCTCCTCAACATTTATTCACTTTGTGTGACGTAGGCGTGTTGGAAACCTTGCGTTTGTACACGACGATCATAAACTTTCCTCGTCTTCTTCTTCTTCCTTGCCCCCCCCCCCCCGGCCCCCCTCCCGGCCTCGAAAGAATTTAACTCTGTTCCGCGTCTTTGCATAAACTCACATCCGCATTTGTTCTGCCTCCCCACCTGGATTTACTGATGTTTTATAGAAATAAAACATTAAGAATATCTATATATTAAATGCAATGAAATTATTTGTGACAAATAAATGTCTATTCGGTTGGTGTTTAAATTAATGCATTTTTTTCATTCAATCAAATTTTATTGATTTTTGATAAATCTTTATTTGTCCTTGTGCCACGAAGATATTTTGGAAATGGATTTGCTAAGATGGAGCTGAATCGATAGGCTGGAGGCAAATAATTATTGTCGAGTATGAATTGAGCGCAGAATTGGAGGATCGAGGCCCAAGAAATGTGCAACTGGAAGAGAGGATGCGTGAAAATGGAAAGAAGCTTAGATGCGGAAGATGGAGTCGCGGCGGACTTGGGTGAGAAGCTGGTGAATAAAGTGGCTCTCTCGGAGGGTTCTACGCTGTCGGAAAAGGCGCGAGAGTCAATTCCCCCGCAGCCTCACTGAGTGAAGAACGCCTGATCTGGAGGCGAGGCCTTGAACCCCGCGGTGTGCTCTCGAGCGATGGAGACCGAAGGACGAAACACTAAAAATACCCGTACAAAAATCACCTCGACACGGCTGCAACGCCGTTTAATGGCAGTTCGGCATGCAAATCTTTTGGAGGGCAGTGCATGTACCAACGATCCTCCAATGACTGAAAGAGAGAGAGAGAGGGGCGGGGGGGGGGGGGGAAAGAGACGTTGCTGGCACAACTTACTGGGATACCTACTTACTTACTTGGATACAGGGGGCATGATGCGCGGTGCATGTGCATTATACGTGCGGAGTTACTGCTGGCTCGCCCGCACTCTCCTCGACCAACAGTTTTTCCCTTAAACTTATTATGTACCATGTACATACCTCACAACGAGAATACAAGCCCTGCCTGCTGATCCTTTGGGCTCTTCCAACTCAACATCAACAGCTCATCGCTATGGGGACCTGCTCGCTCCACACGGCTTGGCATCAATGAGTCGAGAGCTTGTATATAGAAAATAGTGTGTCTTCGCGATCAGCTGTCAATTTCTTCTAATAATCCTTCCGTCCTTGAAGCGGCTGGCCACTTTGGCATCAAATAGGATGACACAAATTTTCAATTATTTCTCATTTTTTATTATTTATTTTCAATTTTTAATGAATTCTAATCATTTCAATTGTTTTCAACGCTTTTTATATGGCAACGTCCTTGAATCGCGACACTCTATGATTGTGTTGGCCCAAGAGAATCGATCGAATGAAAAATCTTTCTATGGCAAACTATCGAGCGATAGCCACAAAACGGATTGGAATCGAATGTCCCATTTTTTTCCAAGTTAATCGAATAGCAGGGACCAACGAGTTTGGGCCACCCACAAATCCATCGCTACGCTTCTCCTTGCAACCAAAATCACACACATTGACTCACACATCCTCGGACTACACTCGGACCCAAGTAAGTGGTATAATAGTCGTTCTCACCGATCTTACTACCTGAGGAGTGCAGCTTCGGACTCCGCGGAGTTCTCAGCCCCCTCGTTCAACAGCCGGTAGCCCGAAACGACCTGCTATACAGCTTGTCCCGTAGCACCATTCGGAACATCCAAACCTCCATGTGGAGGAGTTGGTGCCAATTTGGACCACCTGGTCAATTTCGACAACCACGACTATGAAATAATTCGAGCACGCTCAACTGCAGTTTGAGCTCATTTCTCAGGATTGAAAAAAAAAAACGAAAAAAAAAAACAATTATTGGGGGAAAGATCGATATTTCGTTGAATATTTTTAAAAATAATTTCAAAAATCGTGTTCTTGCAGGGAGAGATATTCTAGAAGTCGTTTTAATCGTAAATTTCGCTGACTATTCCGTTAGAAATCAAATCTACTATTAAAATAATAATAAAAAAATAGAAATAATCGAAAAAATATTTAGTTCACCGTTTTCAACAAAATTCCCACGATTGTTAACAATATTTCCTTTCCAGTGGAGGTTCTGCCCATGAATTCTTGTTCCAGCAAGCGCGTTTTTTCCACTTCGAGAAGTTTCCATCATAATTGTAGAAAATTCGTTGGGATTTTCGCAATTTTTTGTCATTTTTTTTTAACGACCAAGAAAGTTTGTCCTCAAGCTCGTTCGAGTGATCATCGAGAACCTCGGGACATCTATTTTCTTATTGGCAGTGTTGAAGACATCGGATTATCTTAAACGATGCTCGCGGACAGGGGAGCAACGAAGAGACACAGATATACGGTTCCGCGGCGCGTTCTCTGCTGTAGAAAAATCAAAGAGAAAGGACGAAGGATCGGAGCTGGTTGTACCGCCAGCGAAGAGTTTCGCTCCTCTCTCGTGCCCGGTGTGTGTGTGTGTGTGTGTGTGTGTTGAGACTTTAAGTAGCAAAGGATGGGAGAAAGGGCTCGAGGATCGTAAGAGAGCAGGACATCGCGGCGGAGCAGAACACAACGACGAGGAACAAACCCGAGCAGCATCTTCCTGCTGCTGCTGCTGCTGCGGAGCTTTCCAGAGACTCTGCTCCTTAACTTTCCTCCTGCTCTCTCGTCCGATCCTTCGGGTGCCGATGTTCGATCGTTCGCCAAGATATCGACGTTAGTCCTCCCATATGTATAGTCACTCTCGAGACGTCCCTATATATCCTTAATCAGAGCTCTTCGCAGTTTCACATGCACGTACGGGGTGTCCCATTTTGTTTTACTTCTCGGCCGCACGACCATCTGGAAGTGGCGTACCTCGAGAAAATATTTCGGGCCTCTGGAGAAAGGACTTGGTGCAGGATCGATTTTCTTCGATTATGAACTCTCTCACATTTCCAACTGCCAACTCGACAGATGGCTTTTTCACTCTTTCACACTTTACACCTTTCGTCCTCGCACACATTGATCGATGAGGTTGTCAATTCTCGAGCTGATATCGCAGAATTCGAAATTTTGTTGGAAAAGATGGATATTTTTTTTAAAAATAATTCCATAATTGTGTCATTGCAGCGAAAAATATTCTAGAAAGTCGCTTCGGAAGCAAATATTACTCGTTACAATCGTAAATTTCGCTGACAATTCCGTTAGAAACCAAAAATAACGAAAATTTTTTGAATTATTTAAAAAATATTGAATTTCGGTGTTGAAGAAAATGAGCACGATTTTTTAAAATAATTTCAATGCGAAAACCCTTCCAGAGCCATATCCATAACTATTTTTGTCCAAAGATTTTGCCAGGACTCGGAGAAATATATTTTCGTGTTCTGCAAGTTTAAAAAACTGTCAACATGTTTGATCCGGGACACCCGTTATGTTGTTTACTCGTCGAATAATATATACACATAGGGAGTCAGCGAGAGGATCCTAAATGGTTAATTACTGCGTGAAGACTATGTAATTAGTATACGCAATGGATCGGAGTACTCGAAGCCGGAATAAAAAACATATAAAACGGTAAGAGGAGAGTACGAGATCGGAGGAGTTTCATATTTTTAAGATGGATCGATAAATCGGTGGCATTTTTATGATTTCGGTCCACACCGAGTGTGCCTTTTTATAATCTGCTTAAATGGTTAATTACTGGGTTAACTGTATCTAATTAGTTTACAGAGTAAATTCGATAGCAGGCTTTTCCAAGTTCCAAGGCCACTTTGAGTTAATCCGCGAGTTGTTTTTTTCTTCGCAATATCGATCGATCGATCGGACAGTTGACTTTTACGATTCTTATCGTCTCGAGATGTTTTACACAAAATCCCCAATTTTTTCACTCGTTAACGAGACCCAAGCTGCACCGTTAATTCTTCCAACTATTTTTATTCCTTCGATGAAAAAATATATATATATAAATAAATCGATCGCTCGATCCAAACGAATAATTTAATTAATTCAATTAATTAGAGCAAAAAAGTGGAAAATTGTCGATCGAGAATCGAATTTCTCAAAGCTCGTAAAGTCAAGACTTAATATATTATTTCCATTAAGTAATAATGAAAAAACAATAGTTATTATAATGGGATTGATGTTGCAAGGGCTAAATGCATTCGGCTGACAAGCTTCGGCTTAACAAATCGCGGCATTGCCTTTAATGTAATTGTACGATCACGAATCATAAATTGCAATTGTAATTACACAATTTCTATATCGCCCCATGTATACTCTCTCGTACTTGTTTTTCTTTTTCTTTTGTATGTGGAATAAAAAATTGAGTAAGCAAGTGCAACAAGCAGTGTGCGTGGGAGAAGGGGAAATCGGGCTCTTGTATATCCACGAGAAGATGTTCGAGAAGGGATAACGAGAAAGGCCTTCGACTCGATGAGCCAACGACACGAAACATTCGCCAACCAAATCTACTACTTTTCGTATCACATTTCATTACATTTCCTTTTCATTCCTCGCTTCTCTTCGTCCCTTTACAAATTCTTACTAAAATTATGCAATTTTTCGACTCAAATTCTTAACGGGGTTGGCTACATACAAAAATATTATGAGAATTTAATAAAATTTGGGAATCATATTTTTTGGCATCAAATACGATGATTCAAATTTTTTTATATTTTTTTTCTACATTGTTGTCGAATTATTTGACTTTTCAGTATGCAAAAGATATACCTATATATATATATCTGAATCCTATGCTTATGAATTACTCGAAAACTATGGAGAAAAAAAATCTCAAAAAATTTGCATAGTTATATTTAATACCGAAGAGTATACTCACAGAATTTCATCAAATTCTAATAATTTCCAAATTTCCTATTATTTTTGGCAACATTATTGTGTGTGGTCACAATCTTTAAATCGTGTGGGTTAATTTTGTGGAAAAGTTAAATTTAATTTTTCGATAAAATGAAAATTTTGAGGTCCTCGAAAAATTGTTGTCAATTTTTCAATTTTTATTTTCCTCTCGATCGAACTTTCAATAATAAATGATGAGGTTAGCCTGTATTTAATGCAGACAAGGTAAGACGGTTGATTTATTTGGATAGTGAGCAGCAGTAAGTATAATAAATGGAGCTTCTTGGTCATCATTTTCATACGTTAATCTCTCTCCTTCTGAGCACAACGTTCACGAGTAGTGTATCAAGGACTTTTCACGCTTGAGATACTGACGAGGCCTAGGTTGTTCTGCCGATATTTTTTTCTACCTTAAGACGCTTGATGGCTGCAGCAGAAACAGGAATAATGACAATAATCTGGATAATACTAAGGTAGACGATAACTCGATAGCGCAAGTGGAGCTGCTCCGAGAGGTTCACACGAACGCACTGATTCGCGGAAGGGATTAATTTTCCGAAGTGATGTAGCCTAGAAAAGGCAGGCTAGACAACTTTGACCAATTGATGAAAAATCGAGGCCACTGCGATAAGGATAAACAAAATAATTGGCCAAAGTACAGCCAGACTAAAAAATGTATTAAAAATCGATCAAATTTATTAAACCGAAATAAATTAATTAATTCAAATGCACCAACCTGATAGACATTCGTTCGTTCCAAATAATTCCATTTATTTAATATACAAATCTTATGAATTATTCGAAATTAATAGAAATTTTATTTCAACGTAATTATTAGAAAAATAAAAGGTCAAATAATATTATTTATTTAATATACAAATCTTCTGAATTATTCAAAATTCATAGAAATTTTATTTGAACGTAATAAATATGTCATTTGTTCAAAACAAAATTTTACTTAAATAACATTTTTTATTTATTAAAAATAAATCTCGTTATTTGAAAAAAATGAATAAAAATTCTTTTACCTGGGTATGCAGTTTGCATCGTTGAAATGCACCGAAATTCTGTTCACCAGATCTCACGACTTTTATTCAATAAAAAAATTTTTTGTTTTTTTTTTTTATGAAAAAATAAAATTAACACAAAAATCGTTACGATTTATGAAATTGAACGAAAAATTGTCAGAGAAACGTATTAAAAAGGGCCTTGGCGCACGAGTAAAGTTAAAACTGCAGCGACAATGAACTTGGGCTAAAAATGTGCGTCATAGAAGGCGTGGACGGTCTGACTGAGTTATTATTAATACGAATGATTTACAATGGTAAAATAACAAAAAAATGTAGAATCCGATTGCGCATAAATACGCGGGCGATTTAACCGCAGGCTGACTCGCACATTGCGACCCTCATATTGGTTGGACTATCCTGCAATAATGCGCATCGAAGACGAGATGCACCCGGTGGATTTAAAAGTTTCAAATACATATATATTTGTTGTGGCAATGTGTGTGTACACCGCGAGACTCTTGTGGCCACATCGTACCGGTGCAAAAAGAGTATGTACGCAACAAGCGTTTAAACACACACGATATCGCGGTTCGTAACAACCAAAACATAGAGGGTGTCCGGTCGGAGTTATCCGAACTCCAAAAATACGCGTTATGCCAAAAACCATGGTGACAAAATTCAGCAACGGAGCCACCAACTTTTTTATGCATGTAACTTTATAAACGATTGTACGAGCTTCACGAAACACTACAATTAAATGATTTTTGTTTAAATACTTTTCGAGATACGCGGCTCCAAAGTTTCTCAATAAATTTTCGAGGTATTTCTTTTTTTTTTTTCTTAATATTCATTAAAAATCAATAAAATTTATTTTAATGGAAAAAATTCATTAATCCAAATTCCAACCTAATGGACATTTATTTCCTCCATATAATTTGATTTATTTAATATATTAATCTTCTCAATTATTTCAAATAAATAGAAATTCCATTGAAACGTAATAAATATTTAATTTATTTAAATAAAATTATATATTTATCAAAGATAAAGCTCGTTATTTGAAAAGAATAAATATTTCTTGGGATTCATTGAAAATAAAATCGTAAATATTCTCTTTTATTCAATTTTTGGTCTGGGTCCGCGACACCCTGTGTATCAACGATGTAAACAGAGTGCGGTTGTTGGCAGCCCTGGCCACGGCCGGGTGCAACGCCACCGCGGACCTTGAGCGATTATTTTACTGCAAACGCCTCGACGCCCGAGCCTCTCCTATACGGTTATCTCTCTCTCTCTCTCTCTCTCTCTCTCTCTCTCTCTCTCTCTCTCCGTCTCTTCCTTCTTATTACAGCCGCCGGCACAACTCTCTCTCCCTCTTTCACTCTCTCATAAGTCCACTTTGTATATATATATATATATATATATACATTGTGGGTATTACATATATACATATATATGTATATGTATTTATTGAAACGTAGTCTTGCGAAATTCGTGAACATAGCGTGTTGCACGTTCTGGCTCCAATAAGAATCCCTTAAGAATCGCCTCACTTGCTAATAAAAACAATTTTATAATATTCCAAATAACAGCTGATGTCAGTCAAGTATTTTGTCCGTTGCTAAGCGGGACGTAGCCTCACCTCGAAACATCTGGCTACTGGTTACAGCCTTTTCAAAGGGTTATTACAATTTTTTTAATCCTTTTTTTCATTTTAATGATATTTTTTCGTCAGGACGTCGCGGTCGATTTTTTTTTTTTTTTTCCAAAAAGATCGAATCTCGTTGTAAGAAATTGTTTTTTTTTTCGGTGGTGGCTCGTTAATTAATTCCATGGCGCTAATTAATAATTTAGCATTAATTAAACGTGACGTTTTCTTGTTAATTGGACACGAGTCGTTTGGCCAACTCGAATCTAGGACTCTCGTAAGTAAACAGCACGCAATCGCGTATGCAGTTGAGTAATCTTCCGAGTTTACTCACGTGGGTCCGCGCTGCTTTGCGAGAAGGCGAGCTATCGATTGATTAACAAACGAGATAGTCCCAAGGATCGCCAATGAAACAACGTTGCTTACTTACTTTTTTTCACTCCTAGTGTTGCCATATTTTTATTTTCATTTTTTACTCGTTTTCAGAAAATTCATTGCGAAAAAAAAATTTTCTTCACAATTAATGAAAATTTATTTAATTAAAAGAAATGTATTAATTTAAATTCCAACCCGATTATTTGTTCCAAATGATTTAAATTATTTAATATATATATCTTCTCAATTATTCAAAATAAATAGAAATTTCTTTTGATCGTAAAAAATTTGTCATTTATTTCATTGCCTTCCCCACGATGCAAACTTCAGCATCGTGAATGACTGGCTTCAAATTTTCGATTTTTCCGTAAAAAAAAATACAACCTGCGCCATCGCTTTTCCTTGTCGAGTGATTTTCGAGTAATTTGAATGACTGAGTCGAATAAAAAAATCGGAAAATGATATAAATGCATAAATTAGAGTTTATAAAAGTGAAAAAGGATGCGTCCAGGACGGTGGCGTGTCAATTTCGGTCGGCAACTTACTGAATATCTAAAAATATCGCTCGTACAAAGTGCAGCCGCGGAAATTCGGGCTGCAGCGCTGCGATCATCTCGGTCTTGCATTCCAGAACATATAAACGTATTTTCATGCACGTACCAACGCAAAATTGCTGAATATGTACACGAGCATTACATACATGTATATATATATATATATATATATATATATATATGTATATAAATGCCTGCAACGTGCATGGACGCGGTATATGTATGTATATGTAAACGCAGCAGCACGTTGTTTAAATCATCGCTCTCGCTTGACGCATGCAGCCGGTGAAAAAAAACTAGCGAGACATGTATACTTTGCCTTGGGCACGTCAACGTTCGTCTCGGCGTTGGATTCGCGTAACGTCCGAAATTGTATGAACCGTTTTTTCGAAAGATGTAGATTCCTTCGGCGATCCAATCGGACGTTTCCGTCCTCGTGGCTTTCCAAATGTTTTTCGGATAAATTCGTTTTGACACGAAATTTTGATTATTCAAATTTTTTGGCTCGATTAATTGTTGTAAATTGAACAAATCGACGAAGGACGATAAAAAAAATTGTCGAATAAATGACAACCTCGCCTCCGCGTCTCCCAAGATCCCCCAAAATATTTAGAATCCATGACACACAATTAAAAGGATAAAAAAAAAATTTCGTGGGGTGAGGAAAATGTTTTATTGAAAAATAAAAATACGAGACGAAAAATAAAAGCAGAGACAAGGCCAAATCGCTCATGAGAACGTTGACTCGTCGTAATTTGCCTCTGTAAATTTCTTTCTCCCTCTCTCCGTTGGATTTAATGTTTTTTTTTTCTCTTCTCAATGTGTGTGTCACATTTCGCAGACATTTACAAAGAGCTTCTCGAAAAAGTGAGTAAGGTCAGGTATTTTAGCGTAATAAAGAAAGGCAAAGCGAGATTCTCACTCGGTCTGTTATTTCGTGACGTAAAAAGCAAACTTCAATATTTATATATAAATGAATGTAGGTATATATAAGTATAGAGAGATGAGAGTATGTTGTTTCGTGCTAATCTTGAAAATGATAAGAGATCGCGTCTCGGTGTTCGGTGAAATGCAAAACTTTTTATCAATACGACCTTCGGCAAGGCGAATTAGAGTTATTTTAAAAACTCACCAATCATATGTACCCGCGAAATGTTGGTGAGGTTTATAACCTCCGGAAAGAGGTCTCGACGTCTGGATTTCTTATTCCTTATCGAGACTCTTCATCCAAAAATGTATTTTCTTGATAAATACAATTTTTCAAAAACATTATAAACAATCAATTCATTTTTCTTATCTTTTGAATCTTCACTCGAGCCGATCAATCAAATTCAATCAGCCAATTGATTGATTCGAAATAACATTTTTTTCTTCGTTTTATCAAATTCTCGACGAAACACGTTATCGCGACAAGTTTGCCTCAAAAACTTCACCATCTGTAATAACTTTGATAGAATCCTTTATCCCAAAATTACGAAAAAAAAGTTAAATAAAAAATAAACCAATTTTTATTTTATTTCTATTTATTTTTATTTTTCGAACAAAAATCACGATACAACGTCATCGATGAAAAAAATGAATGGAAAAATGTTAAAAGCATAGGAACGTTCGGAATTATTAGAATTTTATGAAATTTTGTGAGCTCACTTTTTTTAAATAATTTCTTTCCAATCAATTCAATAATTTTTCAAATATTTTTTTTCACCATAGTTTTCCAGTACGATTCAGATACATATAGGTATATTTTTTGCAAATTGTAAACTCAAATTATTCGCCAACTATGTGGACAAAAGATTGAAAAAAAATTTGTGTCATCGAACCTCCTTTATTCATCCTATTATACGGCACGAACGCGATCTCCAATTCTCTGGAGTTGTTTGAAAAGGATTAAAAAATTGAATATCGGCCACCCTGTATAGAGAAATCGATTTATTTTATTTTTTTTTATTCTCGAGAGGGAAGAGTTGCCGGACTCAATAATGAAAAAAGAAATGACGCGAAAGAATAGACTGTCTGAACATTGTCTACCGGATCGGGGAATAATAAATAATGCATAAACATTTTTCCTTCCATTTTTTTTCGTCCAATGGACATGCATTAATATTCGTAATATATTCTCGTCTCGTACGATATGCTCATACGACAGAGGCAGATAAACAGCGTTGTATAGATAGCACGATAAAAATCGATAGCTACCGATTGTTATTAATAATACCGATTTTATTCCCAATCAATATTTATCAAAAAAAAAAAAAATCTCCATTTTCTGTTTCTGCCTCGATAAATAATATATTCCATCACAAAATTCAAACATCACAATGAAAATGACTCCGATTTTTCTCGCAATTTCTTCGATCTTGAAAAAAAAAAAAAAAAAAAAAAATCCTTAATTTTCATTTTCTTTTTTTTTTTCGTCACTCATTATTCGCAGAGGTCGTCGAGGAAAGGAAGGCTTCTTTCGCCAAGGTCATTGAGGTCTCCAAAAATAATCAACATCCGGCAATATTTATTTTTTAAATTATTTTTTAATAATTTCGATAAAAAATGATATAAATCGGGTACTTAATAACAAGATAATAAGTATTATAAACAAGGGGACTAAATACAAATGTACAGTGGGTCTTTAAAGTTACTCGATAGCACAACTTTTTTTTTCTCTATTATTATTATTATTATTATTATTCATTATTATTATTGGTATTGTTATTATTAGATACGAAATATATTTGACGAAGTTACTAAACTAAAATAGACAACTTATAGACGTACTTGTTGTTTCTTATTTTCCTCACACTTGCTCCATCATTTCGCTCGTATTGTTAAACGTTTGTTTATTTATTAAAAAATGTGTCATAAATCTAAATTATTAAAAAATGAAACCGAAATGAAAGAGAAAAAAGAGAAAAGCAAACTTTTCATTGTTGCTCGATCGAAATAATGGGAATGGTTAAAAAAAAAAAATGAAAAATTGAGAAACCAGAGGAGGAGAGTAATTAACGAGCAAGAATGAAAAATGAAATAAAAGAAAAGGCAAATGGAGAATATTATTAGGATCGCGAAATTTCACTCGGTGTAAAAATATTGCTACATTTGTCGCATTGTTTTCTTATTTCGTTAATTTTCTTTTTAATTATCTTACGACGTACAAAAAATGACTTCTTATTAATAAATTCATTATTTTTCTCATTAATCTTTTCACACTTGTCCCTTTTTTTCATTCTCACTCACGTACATTTGTTTTATTCGTTTATTTATTTTTTTTCCTTTTAATGGTTACTATAACGTAGACTCTGTCGCGAAAAATAGAGACTCCTTCGTCGCGTTACGAATGGTGGCATGTTTTTTTAATTCTTCAATTAAATCTTGGTTTTTTTGTTTTTTTTTTTACGTTACACGTCGCATCGAAACTGGGCGACGATAACTTGTCATCGTTGGAAATGCAATATTGCACCCTCGTGAATTCTTTCTCGACGGATTATCATTTTTATTTTTCATGTCAAACTTCTTTTTTTTTTTTTGTAATTTAGAAAAATGATTTTCTTGTGCATTTTCTTTTTTGTTTCGAGCCAAACTTAGAAGAGGGAAAACTGCTGTTTCGCACGAAATGCAAAAGAAAAAAATATTACATCGAAAATAGTGAAAATTACAATAGTTATCATAATAATTGCTATTATTATTTTTTGTTGAATTTTTTTTATGTTAGTTCTCTCATTGTTTTTTATCATTATTATTATTATTACGATTAATAATCTTATCATTATTATTCTCATTCCAATCCTCATTATTCTTATTATTATTATTTTTATTATTATTATTTTACAACAGACATTGAAAAATTTCGATACACCAAAAGAAAAATTTTCAAAATCGCATCTTGAGGACGAAAAGTGGCCGGAGAGGCCGGATGGGATCGTCAGAAAATCGCCAAGTCTCGACTAGCAGCGACAAAGCATTAAATGCATTTTCCTTTCACCCCCCCCCCCCCCCTCCCTCTCTTTTCCCTCATTCTCGATGGCAATTTGGAGGAAAAATTGTAAAATCGAATTATTGTTGGCCGAGGTAAAAAAATGTCATCGGGAGGATGAAAAAAATGAATAAAGATCGAGAGAGAAAGAAAAAGAAGAAAAAAATGAGGAATGAGAAAAAAAAAGGAATTTTTTGACTTTTTCTTTGACGTCATTGAATTGGACATATATACATGCTAGAAAAATTTGTTATAAACTACTACACATCTACCTGCATTTGTAATAATGGTAATAGCGTTACATACATTATTAATATTAATATTATTAATAATAATAATGATAATAATAATAATATACATATATAACACACGGTAAAACATGTTATTGCGTGATCGAGAGCGTGATACCCTCGATCTGCAGAAATTTATCGTTTTCATTAATCGATTAAAAAATTCAACCAATCAATTACTTTTTTCTTATCCCTCTTGATCTTTCGTTTATGGTTTGTTGTTGTTTTTTTTTTCCTTTTTCATTAGAAAATCGTAATCGTAACATAACGAGTCATCGGAACGGAAAAGCCCTCGTCGTCTCGGTCAATGCATCGAGGGAAAAGGTGATTCTTACATTTACATATCTTAACACGTATTTGAGCATTGATTTTTGTAGCTGAAGAGAAAAAAAATTATCGAGCCCAATCAAGCTCAACGCTGGATTGGAACGATTTTTTTTTTCAATCCTCGTGACCGTTCGGCTGGAGAAAAAAAAAAGAAAGAAAATCGATGACGCCGATGGCTTTTCCTGACTGCGATTTTTCGTCGTATAAAAAAAATGATGAAATCTCGAGAGTGAGTCCCCAATTTCTAATTCTCGAGAGGAACATTTGACGTTGCAATCATTATTCCGAAGCTTGACTTTCTTTTTTAGAAAACGAATTTTATTCATTTTAATTTTTATTTCATGGTAAAAATAACTCGCGACCGAGTGAGGGATCGCGAATTCGTGGTTCCTCTCGAATTTTCAGGTTTTTTAGTCCCAAGACTCAAAACAGCGAATAAGGATTATCGTAATCCGTTAAATGAGCGTCAACTCGTTAATAATTAATATGTATTTTATTTTCAACATCAAATCTCAATTATTCGTTATTCTAAAATATGTGTTTTTTTTTTTTTTTTTTCATTCTTTGTTGTTTTGCTTCTCGAATTATTTGTCTCGAAATGATTATTTGTTTGGGCCTCGTAAAGCGGTTGTTTTATTTTGTTGACGCGTGAGAGTCTCATTTTTGGAGTTTCGTATTTATTTGTTTTTTTAATTTATCAAAATATTTTTTATCGTTTTTTTTTTTTGCTTATTCGTCGTTGGATTATTCGGTTTTGTTGTGTTTTGTTTTTTACGTTTACGTAAATATACGATACATAGACTATATGAATAACTATATGAATGTTTTTATCGCCCATTATTTATCGTAATTATTGTTATTCTCATAATAATATGATGTTATGCTTATTTTTTATTTTTTTTTCTCAAAAAACGCTTTTCCATCTAATCACAACTTGGGCAAATAACCAACTTGACAAATACAATAAAAGCCACGAAAAAACAGAGAGGAGTAAACGTTTCACGCTTTAGTTTCACGACACATTTAAAATCATTCATTATTATTAATTGTTTTGTTATTTTTTTAATAATCCTTTAATTATGATAAATTTTATTTTTCGTCACCGTAAAAATGAAGGTAATTTTTTATCATTGATTTTTTCGAAAGTAAATCTCAAATAATTATTTTAAAAGTTTTATTTTTATTTTTTATTTTTCATTATTAATTGTGAGAAATCAGTGGCAAACACGATTCAGGAAAGTTAAAAATTTTCTTCTCATTTTTTGGCACCCTCTGAAAAATTTACCGCCCTCCGAAAAGTTGTAAATTATTTTTTCGACCCGTTTTTTTACTTCGATTTTTGTTAGCAAATTTTCTGGCGACTCGCTCGTCGTTTTTTGTCCCTCGAAATTTTTCATATCTCGTTCTCCCTCTCTATCTTTTCTCGTCTAATTTGTTTCAATTTTATTTCGCGTTATTGTTTCGAAAAAAAAAGGAAAAAAAAACATCGTGCTCGAGGAAAAGTAAAAATCCAATTTCCGTTGAATGGACGAAAGGAATAACCGTTTGATATGTGTCATCACGCGACCAAACTTAGTCTGCTTCGTTACAGTTATTCATTTATTTTTCACGTTTTTCAAAATATTTTTTTATTCATTAATTTATTCGATAATTAATTACTGAAGAAGTGGCAGTATCGATGGATTAAGGAAGTTTATAAATTATCGATTTCCGGAGCTTTTTTATTTTGCAGTTGAATTTTTTTTCTCACCTCGAGTCGAACGTTTTGATTTTTTGTGGTGAAATTTTTTTCATTCTCTCGATATTGAGGGTACCCGAGATTTTCACAGCCTGCATTCGTGGGCGTGGGGGGAATGGGGATCGATCGTAAAAGCAAAAAAAAAAAAATTATTAGCCCGACCAATGACGATTTTTAAATGTTGAATTATTAATCAGTGGATAATATTGTTTTTCAAGTAAATAGTCACGTCTATTGACTCGGAGTTTGTCTCGTGTATGCGCGTGTGCATAAAAACTTTTCTCCTTTTTTAAAAAAAAAACAAAAAAACCAAAAAAAATTCAACATTTCGTTGTTTTTCTTGCATAGTGTATCGCCGTGTCTTATTGCACTCGGCACGAGTCTGCGCATTTACCGCATAACGCGAAGACTCGCGAGAACAAAAAACATGGCGATAAAAAAAAAAAAAAAAAAAAAAAAAAATGAATGAAAAAAAAAATGTAATCCTGTGATTTTATGTTTTTTTGTATTTTTCCTCCGTTTAATTTGTATCTCTCCTCAATTTTCATCATTGTAAATAGACGTCTAACATATTACTTTGTTTCCATTGGCCCTGTATTTAATTTTGTACAAAAGTTTCCATTCAAGACCGGAGTGATAGGCACTATTTTTTGTTTCTCTTTCATCATTTTCTATATATTTCGTTATTCATTCTTTTTCTAGATATACATTTCTCTTTTTTTTTTTTTATATGGTAAATTTTGTATTTTTTTCTTATGCCCCCTCGTCATAGTATTTTTACGGACAATTATCGAGTCAATTACTTGTTGTGCTTACCCGCCTATCCCGCGATTACCGAAAACGTATGTGAATGTAATGCAAAAGCTCGAAAGCTCGAGCTCGTCATTTGTATGTGCGTCAAAAAATCAAAATATACACCCCAACAACGACGAGACCTGACACTAAATTCTCTCTCCTTCTCGACCTTCCCATAAAGTCCCCGATCCCTAATAATGATAATAATAATAATAATAATAATTAAAAATATTTAAAAAGGAACAAAACAGAACAAACAAATGAAAAGTTTTTAATTTTTTTTTCAAGGATCGAAATACGCGCATCAATAATAATAATAATAATAATAACAATGAAAATATTAACAATGAAGATAATGATAAAAAAATGATTAATAATAATAATAATAATAATAATAATAATAATAATAAGCAAAAACTGGACAAAATGATTATAAATAAAATGGTAGTGTTTTGCCGGTGTGTTAGTAATAGCGTGCGCTCTTGGGGGCGCCCATCAATTAATTGTTTAATCGGCGTAAACGTAAAAAAATAAAAAATACAAATAAAAAGATAGAGAGAGAGAGAAAAAAAATTAGAAAAAAAAAAAAAAAAAAAAAAAAAAAAAAAAAAAAAAAAAAAAAAAAAAAAAAAAAAAAAGCCTATACAATCGCCAAAATCAGTACGCGTCGGTGCATTTATTCGAGGAATAGAAAAAACGAAAAAAAACAAAAAAATTCATCACTGCACATTGATCCTGATTCACCAAACGTGAATACTCGTCCACGAGGGATTAACTAAGAAAAATAATAATAATAATAATAATAATAATAATAATTAAATAATAATAATAATAACTGTGATAGACGAAGAGTGAAGTTAGACGAGGAGAAGAAATGGAGAGGTATCTCGACCTTAGCTTATCCGCTTTCAACTATTATCATTATTCATGGTTTTAATCCTATAAATATAATAATAATAATAATAATAATAATTGGGTTTTTCGTACGTCTCTTATCTCTCGTCCAAAAACAATGCAATATTTTTTTTTGTCTCTTTATATTATGTAATTAGTGTATCTCTGTGTGTGTGTGTGTGTGTGCATATTTTGTTCTACGTTGAATGAATGAATTTCAATGACGATTAATCTCTGATATTGAAATCGTAATAACATAAAATTTGTTGTATTATTTTGTTTGTTTTTTTTTTCGCCTTTTTTTTTTGTGTTTCTATTCGTAACTCGTGTCCTCCTCCTGAGCTCGCGACTCCACGCCGCGGACTGGATTCGCAATGTTTGGGTCGTGTCGTGTCTGTGTGGATCAGTGTCGGTTTGCCATTTCTCTCGATAACATGACTACGGGAAAAAGATGAAAAAAACGAACTGAGAGAGAAAAATCGATTTTTCTTTTTTTTTAATATTTTTGACAAAATTTTTATTTTCTCTCTCTCTTTCTTTCTACTTTTCGGTTTTTTCCTCTCTCCCGCGACAGTCGTCACAAAAGTCGTATATATTAATGAATATTCTACTATTCGAGATACACAACAAACGAGGGACGTTGTTGTTTGGGTTTCATGTGATTTTTATCATTGTCCAAGATCCGGGCTGAACAGGGGGAGGAGGAGAATCATTGGAACAACAAATAATGCGAGAATGAGACATTATTTTGAGCAACAAAGTATTGCGGTGTGTTATCGAGGTATTTGCTTCTCACCGAGTTGGAAAAAAAATCTTGAAACTTGTGGGAATTCGCGGAGGAATTCGTAACTCGAGATTTGCCAAATTTGCAAAAAAAAAAAAAAAAAAAAAAACCTGGAAATTTATAAAATGAAAGCGCGCAAGATAAAAGCAGAGATCTGTGGATCTTCGACAACACGAACTTTCCGGCAACGACGTCCCTCTCTGAACGTCACCCTTTCGTTTCCGTACGTAAGAATTTTTTTTTTTTTTTTTTTTTTTTTTTTTTTTTTTTTTTTTTTTTTTTTTTTTTTTTTTTTTTTTTTTTTTTTTTTTTTTTTTTTTTTCTTTTTTTCGTTTTCTTTTTTTTTTTTAAACGTTGATTTATAACTCTGAGAAAAAAAAACTACAGGAATAAGTATTTATACGTAATAAGAGTTGTGAAGTGTTTGCGTGTTGATGTGTTACTTGTTCTCGACTATCGTACAATGTTACCATGAGCTTGGTATGGCTTGTTGAAAGGAAAAAAAAACGAAAAAAAGAAAAAATGGATAAAAACGTGTGGGTCGAGGGGATAACAGACCGACGGATGGGTCGCGTTCGACGCGACCATTTAGTCACGATCGTCAAATGGTTGTTTGGGTTGTTTCATGTTTTTGTTCGGTCCTTATGCGTCTAATATTTATATATTTATATATTTATATATTTATATATATATATATAATATATATTTATATATTTATATATTTGAGATAAAAAAAAATGGTTACTCTCGAAAGGGACTCATCGACCTTGGACGGGCCGATATTGACTGGAGCCGTTTGACCTTCCGGTGAGATCGAGACCAGCGCGATAGGACGAAACAATCGCTGTAGAGTCGCCAATTAGTGGTCAACATGGGCGAGCCCTCATATTTGTTTGTATCGAACGAAAAAGCTGTCCGGATGGAGGACCCGGTGGGTCTTGGAGTCTTAGTCGCTGGCGGGAACGTCAAGATTTGATGGAAACAATGAAAATTGTCGGATGGGGTAGAATGCTTTGTTCTCAGAAGCTGACCCACTCGTTGCCGACTCCAATGTCCGAAAGCATGTCCGTAACGTCCGGGGTACATGTGAACTCAAAATGTGAGCCACTGCTCGAACTTGCAGTCTCGAATGAATCAAGATCGGTTGTTATTGTTTCCATGTCAAGGTCGAGCTTAAAATCGGACGGTTGGATCTGCAAGAGATCGTTGAGGGAGTAGAGATCGGCGAGACTGGTGTTTGTCGGTTCTTCGAGCTTAACCGTTACGGAGGAATTGTTGGTGGCGAGTGGAGCACCGTTGATCAAGCCGGTGGAGGTTCGTTCGTTGGGCTCTTGTTTGACGATGTAATTGTCAAGATGGCAGGGCGTTGATGTTCTTTGGAAATTCCTGTGGATGGTGCTGATGTCGTTGAATCCACGAACCGAGGAAATGAGTCTATCGTTCGTGAATTCGCTTTGATAGTCGACGTCGATTTCCTCTTGTTTAATCCTTTCGGGCTTGATCGTCGGATGGTGGACGGGGCTGAGGGATGAACTGTTGAGACTGCAGTTACTGTTGTTGTTGTTGTTGTTGTTGTTGTTGTTGTTGTTGTTGAAGATTGTGGAGGTCAGACTCGTGCCACAATCGACAAAATGGTCGTCGTAGTAACTTGCTGACTCGGGAGAATCGGGAGTGTCGCAGGATGGACTACTCGGCACTTTGGCAGTGACTATTGGCGGGGCTGGAGTATAATCCGTAGTGACATTGTTACTGTTTGATGATTTAGTCGTCACTGTTGCCGTCGCTGTTGTCGTCGAAGTTGGACTCGCTTGTGGCGACGCTACCGTCGTATGGCTCGGCCTTTTCTCCATAGCCAATCTTATTTTCAGTCTAGAAACGGAATTGCTCGCCGGATGGGCTTGAAGCCTTTTTAGAGGCGAATGAGTGTTATTGTTCGAGTCGTTTCTCGGCTTTATCGAGCTCGAGCTCAAAGTTGTACCGATCGCTGTGCTCATCGTCGTCATTGAGGAAGGTGACGTCGATGAAACCGAAGAGCTTGATAATGATGGCGACGATATTGAGGAGGATGAAGAGGAGGAAAGCGATCCTGATTTCTTACTTTTCTTGAGCTCTTTAGTCTTGGGCGTTGGCGCAGGTTTAGTTGTTTTTTTCCTCGGCCTGTACTTGTAATCGGGATATTCCATCATGTGCAACTGACGCAATCTCTCGGCTTCCTCGATGAAGGGCCTTCTGTCAGCCTCGTCAAGTGTTTTCCAACGTCTCCCAAGACGTTTACTTATCTCCGCGTTGTGCATATCTGGCTGGACCTCGCAAATCTTCCTTCTCTCGATCTGTGACCAAACCATGAACGCGTTCATCGGCCGCTTTATGTGGTTCGGATTGTTCTTCTTTGTCTGTAACAAACCAACGCACAACCATACAGAATACCGTTACCAATTTCTTTTGTTTTTTCGTTCTTTTTTATTCAACATTCGATAAGAAAATTGATTAAAAAATAATAAAAGAGTGTATTTAGAAAAAGATTTCTTTCAATTCAATATTTATTCAACGAATCCCAAGAAATATTCATTATTTTCTAATGACGAGCTTAATTTCTGTTGGATTATACATTTTATTCAAATAAATAATTTTTTACTAAACAAATGACATATTTGTCGCGATCAAAAGTTGGTCAAAAGTTGTTTTCGACCTTGGTCCGAAGACCAGGTGCAATTACGCAATATCAATTACACGTTTGTTTGACGATAATTGAGGGGCCGGTTAATTCGGCATAAAAGATCGAAAAAAGTTGATACGTTAAATTTAAATAAAAGCAAATGTTCTCGCCTGCTTCGGGGGTTGCTGTCGGTTTTTTCCTAGTTGTCTAAAATCATGCGTGTCGAAAATGTGGGTCAAGAAGAGGATGCGTTTGGAGCAGGAAACGAGAGAGAGAGAGAGAGAGAGAGAGCGGGATAGTGAGAAGAAAGTTTGGATGTTGTCGAGACGTAGCCAGCAGAAAAATAGGGACAAGGGTGACGGAGACACCTGGTGATATAGATCCGAGTATCCATGTCGTCGCAGGGCAATAAAAATCCACCCTCGTTCCGGTGGTCAAAGATCGGGACAGGCGCAGCTTATAAATATATGTATACGAGACTCTCCAAACGGATGATGGCTCGTTTCATTGTGCACCTGCCCCAAGTACGATAAAGAGGAGACAAAACAAGAGAGAAAGGGAGAGATACCGAACGGACAGAGAGAAAATGGAAGGGACAAGAGGGAAGCCTAGTTTTGAGTTTGTTTAATCAAGTTGTCGGATGTACGACGATCGAGAGCTCGATTCCACTTGGAATTCGATGAGAATCAACGACCCTGACGGAAATCCGAACGCGCTTCTTGGAAGGAGACTCGGCCATTACGGCACACAAATACAACCTTTATGAGCAACGGCCCTGAACAACTTCCGGGTTAGTTATCTCCTAGGATTGTGCCAATGCGCGATGCGATCAAACACGAACGATCGATTGGTGCTAATTTGAACCTCCTCACTCGGTCAACTCTCAGCTACTGTTTTAAGAAACTTTCCTACATACCACAATATCATAAGATTTTTTTCCAATTTCCTGATTCAGCATCAAATACGATGACACAATTTTTCGTCCATATATGCAAAATGTATATCTATATATATATATATATATATATATATATCAATGCTATGCTGATGCATGTAAATTTAAATTACTCGAAAACTATGCAGAAAAAAAATATAAAAATATTTTTTTATTGATATTTAAGGCCAAAGAATACGCTCACGAAATGCATAGTTTTCGAATTATTTGAGTTAACAATATGCAAAATAACTTGAGTATTGAATAACTCGGAAACAATGTAGAAATGTTGGAAAAAATTGGGCAAAATTTCGTAAAATTTTAATAATTTTGAATTTTTCAATGATTTAAAAATGACAACATTGTTTTGGGTAAGCAACCTTCTTAGGGTGAGAATGGCACGAATGAAAGTTTTGGATCGAGAGGATAAATTGAGGGTTGAGGGATTTGTATGGAGATTGCTCTAGGATGGTCCAAATTATGACCAATGGATTGATACGAATGCAGGAGGATGGGAATCTCGGATGAGGGGGGAAGCGAGAGGAGGGATGGCGGAAGGCGAGGAGTAAGAATCACTGGGCGCTTAAAGATGCTGGTCTCGTAAATGGTCGTGTGTGTAAAATCGTGTCGCGACTCGGCGTCGCCATGGAATGATGAAAGGAAGAGAAAGAGCCGAGTGGCTTTGGTTTTGCTTGGCCGTTATGATGCTGAGGATGATGCGCGCGGCATCGCTAGTTCGCGCAAGGGATCATAGTCGATAGCGCTTAATTAATTAGTCATCTCAGCAACTCCCGTTTCCTTTCTGTTACTCCGAGAGAGGGCTCTCCTTGCTTAGGGCACTTTGATCTTCGAGGCGGCAACTTTCCCACGGAGTCGACTAATATTGACGCGTCACAAACGTTGTTCCGAGGGCTTTCCAGTCTCGAGTAGTATCCGATAGATGAGCGCGTACCACGAAAAACCCATCAACTCTTTTCAATCGAATTACTCAACGAGACGAAGTTTCCATCGTTGGCATACAAAATATATTGTATTCAATAAATTCTATTTTTTCATTAATTCATTAATTTATATATTATTTTATATTAGATATATAAATAATTATTTGAATATAATAATATAATAATTGAATTGATAATTATTATTATTATCATTGAAAATAAATAAACAAATGAATATTTATTGGGTTAAAATAAAAATTTCTATTCATTTCAAATAATTCCAAAGATTTATATGTTAAATGAAATTATTTGGAAAAAATAAATGTCTGGTTGGTATTTAAATTAATATATTTTTTTTCAGTTTAATAAATTTTATTGATTTTTTTAACTTTTCGTTGAATTCCAACGATGCAGATTCCAAAATGGTCGAAAAATTGGAGTTTGCTCCGGGCCCCGAAGATGAGCGAGTCGGGAATAAGGTTAATGTTTTTTTGTTTATTTCGTGAATTCATCGAGACTCGGGGATTGGGAACGATGGATGCGAGAAACTTATTATTAGGGAGAGATTGGAGATGGAGAATCGCGAGGGACTAGTCACGAGTGAGCGTGCGGGGAGTATCGTCAATCGGTTTGCTTGTGCGGAGAGCTTGATATAGATGCTCCGGAACCGGGTCCGCAACTTTCTCACGGCAAGTTTGTCACCTCTGACGCCACGAGCGCGATCCTAACGATCATCAAAGCCAGCAGGGTTAAATAACCGGATACACGATAAAGCGCGGTGGCGTCTAGTACATGAATTTGCGAGCAACCAGCGCAACTGGTTAAGCTGGTAAAACGAGATTGCGTCAGTAGCACGCGGTTCCATGCATTTTCTTATACTACGACGTTCCCATTTCCGGAATCGCCTTACCGATTCCCCATGCCAAACACCAAACAACTCATCCCAATTTTTTTACTCCCATTTTTTCATCGTCTCGACGACATTCCCAAAGGCTCTTACGCGATAAAGGTGTCAACTGGAGACCACGTGATCGATACCGATGCTCTTACCATTCTCATTAATTCAAAATAATGTTTTCAAGACCCCAAGAGTAAAAGATTTGATAAAAATCAATGAAATTAATTTATTTAAATACCAACCCATTGGGAATTTATTTTTTCCAAATGATTTCATTTATTAAATATATAAATCTTCTGAATTATTCAAAATAAATAAACATTTGATTGGAATATAATTGAATATTTATTGAAAATAAGCTTTATTTGAATAAAATAATAAAACGATATTTTTTTAAGATCCACCGACAAAATCTATACGAAAATTGTCACAATTTTTTAAATAAAAGAAAAAATTAATGGAAATTAATGGTATTTTTCGTTGGATCCCAAGGTTTCGTCATTGAACAGAGAAGTCAGAGTCTTGTGCACTTGCCAAGGGAATAGTGGGACTGTTCTCGACTCGGGCGAGTGTTCCCCGGAGTCGAGGAATGTTTTAAAAGTCGAAAGAAAACTGGAGATTGCCTCGAGACTGTCAGACTGTCGAAAATTAAGGAGGAAGGGTCGCTCGGGGTCAACGACACATAATCATTATCAAATGGTGTAAAACATTGCTCCGCGGAGATGAGTACACGGTTCAGTTCGTTGGTGGACCAAAACAGATGTTCGAAAGATGTTTCGGCTTAGCCGGAACTCGAGTTCTCACTCGAGTCTTCGGTCTAAACTTTAAAAAGGGATTCGTGTTGTTTAAACTTTTGTTTTTTTCTCTCGTTTTTTCGAATTTTTTCCTCGCCCTCTGTATGATCGTTTACCGAGCCCTGGTGAGACATTTTTTTTCACCCCCAGCTCAAATAATGCATTTGCCAAGTTAAATGTATCCTGTCGCAGCCAGCGACAAAATTATTCTTAGGAAGGTGTAAAGTACACGAAGACTTGTTTCTTCGAGCCTTTCCCCGGGCGGGCAACCTCGACTGCTCGAGGAAGAAGGCCAGGTAGCAATTCAAACCGCGCACCGCGGTCCCGTCTATCGTAACTTCCTGTACACGTGTATTATACGTGTCTAATGATGAGCCAGTTTAGGAACGACTTTTTTTAAACAACACCAATCATGTGATTCGCTCTCTCACTTGCTCCCTCAACAATTTTCTATTCTATTCTTTTTCCTTTCCTTAGTAATTTTCTGTTCTTTTTTTCTTTAATTTATAGAATTTCAAAGTTCAATTAATTTTCAAATAAAAATAAATTCATTCGTTTAGTAAATAAATAAATTTATAAATTTTTATTAAATTTTTCGTCTTTTGTTTTTTGTGTGTGTGTTTTTTTCTTTTAATTTCACAAAAAATGGAAGAAAATTGATAAATTCATTTGATTAAAATGAATGTATTACTAAAAAATGTTATGAAATTAAATTTCAACTAATTAAAATTTAATATTGCATTTATATTGATGAAAAAATGAATAAAAAGGAGAAATGGTTGCGCATGTAAAAACAACTTTCAGTTCTCACGCGGAGACCCAGGGGAAGGCGTTTAAACCTGAAGATTGAATAAAAGTAAAATTTTCTTAACGCGATATGGGTTGGGTAGTCGTAAAATGAATTGATAGAGTTGTAAGTGCGAGAGTCAAGTTATAGAAGAAAGTGGATATTTCTATGAATAACTGGGTGTGTGTTGTTGTTTTTTTGTTTAAATGCTGGATTAATAAAGCGGCGAGAGAGTGAGGGCCCGATGATTGGTTGGGATGGTTGCGGTTCGGTAAAGCACTTTTGAAGGCACATCGGTGAATTCGAGTAGGAACGCGCATGCGCTCATGAGACTCGGTGCACAGCTCAACTTGTTATCGGGACTAAGATCGTGTGGGAAACAACTCGAGTTGTTTACTAATTGATTTAACCTGAGAAACCACTTACGCGAAATACGTCCGCGAGTACGTCCGGGACTCGAAAATTCTGAAACGCACGTGGAGAATATACGAAACGACCGAGAATCCATTAACGCGTACGCCATCGAAATTTTTACAGTAGCAAAAAAAAACGATATTCAACTTCACAGAATGACATTTATTTTTAATATATTGTTTTAAATAAATATAACATTTTATTTCAATAAATATATCATTTTTAATGTGGATAAAATTTGTTTTTTTTTTCTTTCGATAAATATCTTGTTTTAAATAAATATGTTGTTTCAAATAAATCATATATTTATTACGTTCGAATAAAATTTCTATTTATTTCAAATAAATCCAGAAGATATATATATATATATATATATTAAATAAATCAAATTATTTGGAACAAACAAATGTCTATAAGGGCGAAAAGTCGATTCCGGATCGTTGCCCAAAGGCACAATGGCCTAAAGTGAATTGGAAAAGGCACCTGAACGAGGAAGTGAAAAGTAATCTATCTACAGAATCATTGCGAGCTGCATAAATGGCTACGATTCTGTCCCGGGAGTCCTTGAGCCCGGTTCGTTGCTGAGGATAAGACGAAAAAAAAAAAAAAAAAAAAACAAAAAAAAAAAAAAAAAAAAAAAAAAAAAAAAAAAAAACAAAAAAAAAAAAAACAACCATGGACCTTCACATATTTACCAAAGTCGATACAAAATTAGTCAAATAATAAAAGAATATAATAATAATAATGACAGAACCGACAAATACAAACAATTACTTCCGGTATGTTAACGTTTCCAGTAAATGCCTCAATTTTAACAAGCACGATAATGCCCATTGCCGTTCCGGACATTGAGACGAGGAACCGTGCGAGCGCGCGTCATCGCGAACCATCAAAATGAAACTCTTCCGATCAGCTGTGAAGTGACAAGAACAGAGCTCGCTCGGTAGACGATCCCTAGAGCGCACATTGCGTGCACCTATCGCAATTACGTGTCCCCGTAAATACATACGAATATATATATATATATATATATATATATATATATACATTGCGAATTAATACGAACGTAGACAGATCGGCGTTTGTCCGTGACGGAGATAAATGCATGAGACTAATAAATATCGATAAATATGGATATAGAGAGGTAATAAGTGGAGGAACTCGAGTAAAAGCATCGATTGCAAATAGAGCTTGGCCAGTAATATGTTTAATCGTGTATATATCGGGTATTCGAGAAAAACGAGTTTTCTCTGACTTGGCTACGTACGTCGTGCTCGAATCTCAACGATCCTTCGAAACCTGACGGATTAAATACATTAATACGTACACACGGCCACGCACGAATATATATATATATGTATATACGAGTGTGTGTGGGTTTAAATAACGGAGTATAAATATCCATGTGCGATGCTAATTAAACATAACCCCATCGAGGCAAACATACATATATGCATCGATCTATATGATTTAATTGTAAATGCAGATTATCGAAATTAGGATTGCTCAGACCCAATCAATTTATCCTCCAAACGTATGACCAATGGATTTATATGTATTGAGTTAAGTTGATTATTATTAATTTATTTATTATTTTTCGTAAAGTGCATTAGTTGACGTAACGGAAATTACATTCATAGGGAGATTCCCATTCGATGCCGACTCGATTATCGTTTTTTTTCTTTTCAAAAATCATGACAATTTTCGTGTCGATTTTCTCTTTGGATGTTGGAAAAATATCGTTTTATTATTTTGATTCAATATTTCGTGAGGATCGTGCGAGATCTCGTCCAGAAAAAAAATGCAGTTTCGTTGCATTCGTCGTAATGCAACGAAATCTTATGGAAAAAATGAAAATTTGTTTTTTTTTTTTACATCCAAAGGGAAAAGCGATCCGAAAATTAGCACGATTTTTAAAATTGATCGAAAAAATGAATGAAATTGCTGAAGTTTGGATCGTGGGAATGCAACGATGTTCAACTTTTTTTTTTCCCAGATCTCACGATCCTGACGAAATAACATAATCAAAATAATGAAAAAATTATTTGTCCAGATCCAAAGAGCGCGAATCGATACGAAAATTGTCGCAATTTTTAAAAAAGAAGAAATAATTACGAAAAAAATGTGTTTTTTTTTTTAATTTTATTTTCGTTGGTGCCGAGCAATGCCAACTCGAGTGTCATATTTGATAATGCGGCTCTCGGTTAATAAAGCTAGAGTAAGGTGCGAATGCAGTTGAGATTATTGTGACGCGCGGGTATCCAGTGTGTGCGTATTGGCATATATTTATCTCGAGCATGTATATGACGATCGTGAGCCAAACGATTAACGCACAATTGATCTGGTATATGTGACTATATATATATATATATATATATATATTTATTTATTGGGAGACTCTTAGAGCGAAGAGCATGGCATGGCTCGAGGAGAATTGCCGAAGGCCACAACGAATACGCGTGTTGAGATGCAGGCCTGGCTCTCGGCAGCGTGACCTTAAGTCTCTCACTTCCGTCAGCTGCAGGCTAATGGCGAATAATATATAACTGTACGAGAGTGTATGTGGAGACATAAAGGTAAGTTGGTGTGTAGGAGAATGCCAGGGTCCCTGTGGGGCCTTAATCGAGCGGCTTAGTCGTCGGGCAACGAGACGAAAACCGTCGGAAAAAGAAAAATAAATAAATGGCCAGAGACGGACGAGGTGAAAAAAGTCAAATGTACGGAAGGATTGGATTTTAAAATGCGGAGAGACAAGGGAATAAATCCTAATCGAGATGCATTGCAACTCATCGAGGAATCCAATTTAGCGAGTCACGAAAGACTCGCTCGCTCGCGTCTATATATATTTTTAACTCTTTTCCTGTTGCGAGCGAAAACGTATCTCTCGACGACGTTTATGGTCCGAGTCTTTCTCATACAGTCATTATTGTTTTACCTTTATTTTATTCGCACCGAGTCATCGAGTATTTTTTTTTTTTTTTTTTCCTTCAAATAATTCATGGACCCCGTGCGATCCAAACGAAATCCCCTCCGATTTTAAAGAGGCTGGCTAGGATTCAGATACATATGTATTTTCCACATTTATTTCATATTTTATATTAATTTTATTATTTCAATAAAATAAATATAAAATATAATAAAATAAGCAACGAGGATGAATCCCTTCTTCTCTGTTGCTCTGGCTGCTCTACCTTTCTCGACTCGAGATCGGCGTACCGATCACGTACGCTTTTGAAAGTCCGATTTCCACGTGTGTACGTATTACCGGTTACGTTAGCAGCAGCAGCAGCGGCGGCGGCGGCAGCGGCAGCGGCGGTGGCGACTCGAGCAAGGCGAGAGAGACCATCTTGTTGAGTCTTAGAGTTTCCTAGTTATTGCGGATCGTGTTGTGCGTAGGAGAGTATGGAGAAACCGAGCAAGAAACGAGAATCGAGGGACAAACTCGAAGAGATCGCGGCGGGGAGGATGAGGCATGGGGGAGACGGAGTTTTCCCCTCGAGGGGGGGGGAAATGAGAGTCACATATTCAGAGAGAACTCCGCACGTCCGTGAAAACACGGAATCGTCATTTCGCATAATCGCTCTAAGCGCATCGGGAACGTGAGAAACCAACTCGGGGGAGAAAAAATGAGAAAGGGGGAGGAGGGGGGGGGGGGGGGGGAATGTTAAGCGCCAACAAATGCCGACAACAGGCGACCCCCCCCCTCTGGCCCTCCCTCTCGACCAACGTTCTTCCATCTTTTCGGCAATTTCGAGACACCCTGACTGGCGCCACCCGCGGACAGAGAATATATATATATATATACCGAGACAAGAAGACGCGGAAACAGGCGTTGGGGGAGTTTGGACTAAAAACGTTTGAACCGAGCTGGATCGCGTATATCACTATAAATTTGAGGCGGACGCTCCTGCAAAAAACTCTCGATACTCCGGACTGCCCCGATTTTTCTATACACTTTTTATTCTTTCCTTGGAATGAAAAAATTTTTTTCTTCGAAAAAAATGGATATTTCGTTCGATACGTTGGATTAAACGGTTTTTTTGTTTAATTATCCCAAAAATTGGGTCGCTGCAGGGAGAAATATTCTAGAAAGTACGTTCGAAAGCAAATTTTTGTTGGTCCAATAGTAAATTTCACTGACAATTTCGTTAAAAACCAAATTAACTGGGAAAATAACGAAAATTTTGAAATTATCCAAATAATAATTACTTTACCGGGTTCAACAAAGTGTCGAGGATTTTGAAGAAAATTTCATTTCCAGTAAACATTGAAAAAAAAAATTTTCGTTGAAAAAGATCGATATTTCGTTCGATTAAATGTTTTTTCGGGTTCGTGGGGCGGTATTCGCGAGCGAATAAGCGCGAGCTCTTTAAAACGAGAAATTTTCAACATTTTCGCGCTTATACATTGAGAGTCTCGTTATCTTTTCATCATTTTCCCGTTAGGCCACAAAATTATGGTTATTTTTCAATTCCTCTCTCTCTCTCTCTCTCTCTCTCTCTCTCTCTCGAGAAAAAAAAAAACACTACTCGAGAACGAAAGTTTCAAACGGTTTTAGATTCAGCGAATTGGAGAGCGCGTGATTGTTGACGACGCGAGGCGGTGCGGAGGAGGAACTCGAGTTCTCAGAGTTCAACATCAGCACGCAGGAAACGTGAACGGTAACTTATCGCGATTACCGCGAAATTATTAAGAGAAGCGTGACACCGAGCGATAATGAGGCTTTTTGTACGAGTGCGAGAAAGACATAAAAATATATACGCTGCGGGCTCGCGCGCCGCCAAGCCGAAAAACAGAAGCCCGAGAGTATCCCCGGGAGCATTAAACGTTCGCCTATCATTTGTATATAAAGCGGGGTGAACTATTCTCTCTCTTCATTTTTGTATTTCCATTATTATTATTTTTATCATTATTGTAAATGTTTTTTTTTTTTTTTTTTTTTTTTTTTTTTTTTTTTTTTTTTTTTTTTTTTTTTTTTTTTTTTTTTTTTTTTTTTTTTTTTTTTTTTTTTTTTCCAAAGGGCGCTATTCAAGTGTGAATTTTTGTTAGTTAATAATTTTCGACACCATCCCATATTTCGAGATTCTCAATTAAGCGAAAACCATTAATTACTATATTAATCCGAATTTATTAGAATTTTATGAAATTTCGTGAGCACACCCTTTAGTATATTAAATATGAATATAAAATGTTATTTCTCTTCTATTTTTATATTCAGACATTTGAATTGAATTTTATTGAAAAATTAAATAAATAAAATAAAATATAAAAATATGATGTATATTATAATAATATTTTGAAATATTTAAATATTATATTAATATTTGAATAATATTATAAAATTGAGAAAAAAATGGTTGTCATCGTGCTTGATGCCAAATGATAATAATGACCAAATTTAATGAAATTCTAATCGTATTGTTGTTGCGAGGAATTTTAATTTCGTTGAATTTTTATGGAAAAGTAATTTTTCCAGTCGGATTAAAATTAAGTGCGAGAAATGGCAATGGATTGTTGATAACATTGTAATTATGTTTTCCAATGATAACTCGAGTAGTTGGTTGGTGTTAAAAATCGGAGCTGTCAAGTTGGACGGTTGGACATTCTACGAAATATGGTTCATGCGTAAGAAATTGGCAGCTGGCCTTGCCTCTTTCTCTCTCATGTTCTCACTTATTCTCCCTTCCGGTGTGTGTCTCTCTCTCTCTCTCTCTCTCTCTCTCTCTCTCTCTTCGCCTAATTACCCGAGCAGGTTCACATTGACGAAAGAACCCACACACTCGATCCGTGACTGTCACGTGTTCGTGTGAAAACCTTGAAAGTGCAAATCGTTTTTCTCTTCTCTTGTACAGTTTGGACGTTGGTGCTCAGCGGCGTGAGAGTGAGTGAACGAGCGAAGAGTAATAGCTTTTTGTCTTATCCACAAATTCGGTATACAATGTAGACGGACGAAAATACACTGTTGCGTTTCTGGCGGGCGCGTATAATTTTCAAAATTTATTCAACAAAATTCCTTTGGAGGGGAAAAAAAAAAAAAAAAAAAAAAAAAAAAAAAAAAAAAAAAAAAAAAAAAAATCTCCTCCCGCGTACCTCCCCCCCGCGCTTTTCTCCTTTAGTTGTGTTTTT
>JAPYYS010000867.1:0-48258 GCA_030522525.1 Campopleginae sp. 14b
ACGCGCTCCTTGCTGTGAAAGTGTCTTGTAGCGAGCTCGCTTGACTTTGACACTAGCGTAAATGTACTTGTCTCGAGTCGCTACCGCGACTCTTGATTACGATGAACACGACCGTCTGAGAAATTCAGATTGAATAAAATTTTCCATTTTTTTTTTTTCTTCAAAAACGTCGGAATACATTTTTTTCTTTTCGTTTTTATTGATTGAATTAACAAATTTTCCAAATGAACCACGATCGCCACAGATTCTGGGATTCAATTCCAAAGATGATTTTTTTCTTAAAGTTCACAATAAATTTGACCGAGAGGCTCGAATATGAATTCCCGTCATTACGGAATTGAATATTTGAATTTGCAGGATCTGTTTTTTCTCCGTCGATCTCGTAGTCTCTGAAAGTTCTTTTTTTTTAGTCTTTTTCGCGCGTTTCATGTTCGCAAATTTATGAAAATTTGCAAAATGCCATTCTTTTTATAGTCGGAATAAAAATAAGTAAATCTCGCATTTGTATACGTATTTGGTTGTATGCGTGTGTTTAAACGGCCCAAAATTCGTTGTCGAGCGACAGGCGAGGCAACTATTTATACGACTCCTCCAGCTGAGCTTTCTCTCGCGGCAATATAGCATTATTCATCTCCGCTATTTCTTCGTTCTTTATCTGGGAATAGTCGAGGAGAGGGCCTCATGAATATCCTGTACATAAATTTACGACACAAGAGAGTCGTCGAAATATTACTGGACCCTGGATCACGCTGTGAATATGAGGATAGTGAAGGATAGGGACCACACACAAGAGCAACCAAAACTCGCATACAGTTATGTTTAATGTACAGTATAATAGACGAAAAAACTCGGCCAAGTGGATGCAGGAAGAAGATGCTCAATCACGATGTTGAATCCAGCATACACGAGAAAAATATCAACTCACAAAATTACTACACAAAATTTATGATTTTTTTTTTTGTACGAAGAGAAAATAATAGCAAAAATTAGTATCGCATCGAGGTTTCCCGGTACCATTTCGGACTTTTAAAGATTTATCGTCATTTTTCATTCGTATTCTAATGGAAATAGCGGAACGATTGTTATTTTTTGCCAAATTTTGGAGTTTGAGACAAATTGTCATATTTTTCACCAAATTTTTATATTTTTCGACAATTTTTTATTTATTTCGCCCAATTTTGACATTTATCGGAAAGTTTTCGGCTAACGTTGACAGTTTTTGCCGAATTTTGCCATTTTTCGGAAAATTGCGATATGTTTTGTCAAATTTCAAATTTTTCGAAATATTGTGTTATTTTTGGTAAACTTTTGACATTTTTCGGGAAATTGTGATTTTTTTTAATTCAAATTTCGACGTTTATCGCCGATTTCAGATGGAAAATCGAACTAGGGCGTCGCTACGGTATCGGACACGTAGCGTCATTTTGATTAATTGTATCAGCTTTAGTGACCTACGAAGGCGAGAATAGTACATTTGCTGGTATATGTGAAATGATTTTCTGGGCTGTTTCCCCAGCAGGCTTGGGATTGCTGAACCAAGAGGTTCGATCTCTGGCACTCTTCGCATTAATCACATTGCAGGCGTAATCAAGGGAGAAACGGCTGTTGACTCGACGACTCAAGGAGCTCTTGAGGGAAAAAAATGGTAATAAAAAGAGTGCATTAAAAAAATTGGAACGACGTCGCGCATCATCAGGGACTCGCAAGCTCCGAATTTATTGTAATTCCGATGAATTTTTAAAAGTCAATATTTACGAACAAAAATTGTTTTTAAACCTGGAAATGAAGACTGCGCTGTGCTCTGATTGTGGAAAGCGAGCCTGTGACGTCAAAATTTCGAGATTGCTCAGTTTGATGCATCAGAATTTCCCAGAATCGTTATTTGCAACGGACAGACTTGCCAGAGCGTGTTGAGGTGTTGGAAAAAAGATTTGTTGGTTTTGTAACGATTCAGCTGACTTTCGCAATCATAATTTAACATTTGTTTTCTCTCTGCCAATTTTTTAATGGTCCGGAAGGCACGAGAGCCTTTTATCGAGCATATTTCATGCATCACATGCAAATTTCACTATCGTTTAAATGTATGAGTTGCATGTGACTACGATATCGTGCTATGCTATAAATTTAACATGCCCACTATAAATCGTATGTCTGCACATATAAAAGACTTGCCCGTGATCAGGACATCCTTTATTAACCGTATTTCTGTTTTTCGATATTTCAGCACGTGTGTTATTGGAAATAAAAAATTCACCGGTGCCTTCAATAATTCCGCTGTATTTCGTTTCGTTCTCCGAAAACAAATAAAAAAAAAAGTTAAAGCGCCAAACATCATACATTGATCATGAGTGGGGCAAACAATGTCGAGATTTTTTTTAAAACGATCGATAACTACTTTGAAGGCTTCAAAAACCATTCACCAATATTTTATACAACTCTCCGACTTCCCCGGCTCGTACGTAAACGTTGGAAGGGCAGTCGTGTTACATTTAATCCATGGCGCAATGGACTGGCAAAATTTAAACTGGGAAGCCGCTACCGCTACGAATACGCAGAGACAAAATTATATCAAAAATTATTATGGCATCATATTTCCTGCTACCATATCGTCCCCTTGATGATTTTTATAAATACGCAGCAAGTTTGCATGTGAAATTCGGCTGAAAATGTCAAAATTTGCGGTATTTTCTCTAGAATATCAATGAAAAATGATTATGTCTGAGATTTTTATTTATTTATTGAATTGATTTTTCTTTATTCTATTGAATTTAAAAAAAAAAAATTTGTTTATTTATTTATTTATTTTTATTCAGGGGCGACATGATACGAGGAGCCATAGTAATTTTTAATATTCTATTTTCCACTCCGTGCTTTTAATTATCATTATTTTTTTTTTACATTATTTCCAGAGAACCTGTCGATCGTATAATTCAGCTGCAAATTCTTTTAAATAGAAACTCTGCGCCTCGTTTCCCCGGCGTTGCAGCAGCCTGCATGCATCTGGGAACAAGCTCATTCGCTCCGCCCATGACGGATGAGAGCGCAGAAGAGAAAAGTGAGAAGAAAAAAAAAGGTTTTCGTTTGAAAGAGACTCAAGGATCGCGAAAGAAAAGGCATCCAATACCGTTGTCGAGAGTTCGTCGTAAGTGTACTTACGTAAGGCTTACGTAAATTGAAAATGGAATTTCATTTCCAGGCTGCTCAGGATGTGCTTCTGGTTGCACAACTTGCCTCCATCGCTCCCAACGTTGCAAATGCCGCAGACTGGCCCAAGTTTAAAGCAAATACTTTCCAATATGCTTCTACTTGATTCAACCTCTTTCCTGATCCTTTTTTATCACCAAAAAAAATCCTTAGCTCTTGAATCTTTTTATGTACCCGCCACTGTTTCAACATTATCTTAGAAGGGCTCTGTAAACTCGAATCTGTGATTTAATAGGATCCATGCATAGCCACCCTTTTTTTCCGTACTTAACAATGCCATTATCTCCACGAAGAGAAAATAATATCCAAAATTAGTATATGGCATCATATTTCCCTGGTTCCATGTCGGAACTATTGAAGGGTTTTGACAAAAACGTCTATCGTAATTTTTTATTCACATTCTGATGAAAATAGCGCGACGTTTGATATTTTTTGCCAAATTTCAACATTTTCCGACAAATTATGACAATCTTTCGTAAATTTCAACATTTTTTGGAAAATTTCCGCCAAATGTCGACATTTTTTTACGAAATTTGGACATTTTTCGACAAATTGTGATATTTTTAAAAAAATTTCGGAATTTTTCGGAAATTTTTTTTAGGACTTTATTGGGAGTTAAAAAATGACGATGTATTCGCTAAAACCTCTTAGAGGGGCGAGAAACTACGTTTTTATGGTAATTTTTAATTTAATTTTATTTTAATTTTATTTTTTGCTTTATTTTATTTCTTTTCGTGTTTTCTCGAATGTCCTTCAAACGTAAAATCGCACGTAGCATTATGAGTATTATCGATTCGATACGAGCATCAATGGCAAATATTCACAATTGCTCTCAAGTGCGTGAATGGTTTTGGTGGAATTTGCAGAGAGGTGATGACCTTCCTGGACCGATAACAATCCCTTGGCGCTATGAGCAAATGTCTTTCACCGGGACAAAAGTCTTCTCGGGCTGGGCTGTCTTTTCTCGTTTTCCGCCCGAAGAATCACGGCGGCGTGGGCACAGGTGAGACCCACGGGACAAATTTGCAGAAAATTCTATGGAAGAACAATGCACGTAGCAGGAAAAGATCGTATAAGTCAGGCGACTGTCTCAGATCGCTGGAGAATCGGATTTAACGGGAGCCCGAGGGAGATCGACTAAACTTCTCTGCGAGGGGGCGTGAGCTTCTTCGATGTTTCTTTATCCACAGCTATACACGAATCATACAAAAGTGAAATACATATATATAACAAATTCAATGTCACTATCTATATATTTCCATGGGTTTTCCGATGAAAAGATTCCTCATCCGAGAAAAATCTTTGCAGACTATCGCTATTATCATTTTCCTCACAACATTTCAAGATCCTTGAGCCTCTGTAAAAAGAAATAAAGGGGAAAAAGATTTACGTGTATGGATAGGGCTAAGCTCGTGTGGATCGTAACGAAAGAGGATTTGTTCGAAAGCTCCACTTTTTCCAGTCTTCTAATCGAAAAAAGCAAGGAAAACGTTGCTTAATCGAGTCTGCAAAGACGTCAGTAAAATTCCGCGAACGGCACTCCAAATTTCGTTCTGGCTCGCGTTATTTTTTCACGTACTTTCTGAGGTCTCCCATACAGGATCAAGAGATTTGAATATTTTGCAATTTCGTGAATTTTTCATGCTGGAAAACTTGTGTAGTCGAGTATTTTATTTCTACTCAATTGAAAAACTTCCAGGGCCGAATCATTAATAAGATTTCGATTCATTCGACCTCCCTTAGGTGAGGCAAGTTTAATGATTCTTCGCGGAGTTTCGACGTTTGTTTGCGGGTTTTTCTTCGCCGAGTTTCGACGTGTGTTTGCGGGTTTTTCTCGCGGCAGAGTTCACGGACATTTGACAGTCATCGATTTTGTCGGAAAGAAGTTGCGAAGAAAACGCGCGACTGTGACTTAGCAAAAAAAAAGAGTTCAAGTTTTCCGTTCTTTGGTCAACGATTGGAAGTGGTCCAAACTTTTTTCGCTTCTGGTCGGTTCGAATAGGCTCGTGTCTCAAAAGGACCAAAACCATCAGGACATTGGATACAGCTCTCTCCATATTCAAGGCTGACAAAGAAATGTTTGTATTTCGAGCACAAGCTTCCTTTAGAAATTAATAATTCTCTCTCTCTCTCTCTCTCTTTTCCTTTCGCTCCAACGTCCTCACGTGCTCCGGACGAGTGCTGAGAAAGAGAGAAGAGAAAAAAAAGCACAAAGCATATTCTTTGGTTGGTTGGAAAGAAAGAGAATACTTTGGTATACACTGGGAAATGTGCATTGTGGTAAAAGTGAGGAAAGGCTGTAGTGTATCCGAACTAACCTCAAAGTCCTTCGCATCAGTGAAGGGGCACCGGATGTTCGTACGAAACGTTCCCATACCCAGAAGATGGTAGATAAGGGAAAGAAGCAAAAAAATGAAAGGATGAAAAAACGAAATGTGGAAAAGGATCCAGTTGAATGTAACTCGGGCTTGCCATACAAGTCCGAACTTACTTTATAGCAAACACCGACGCATTCGAGCTCGGACTCGGAACACTGCGATGGCAGGTAGTCAAGACTTCGAGTACCAAACCACCCAACTTCTGGACAATGTCTACTGGTGTGGCTGCTTGCTGTTTCCTGTGCTAAAACTTTCATTCCACTCCGCGTCTCTACGAGCAAAAATCCACCGTTACTTTCCCGCTCGCCTTTAAATTTGTGAATAGACCAACACCGGCCTGTGGAAACGCTAAATCTCCAAAAACCGTAAATATATCTTTGCCTTATCTACGCTGGAATCAGTTAACAACGATAACAATCGCTCCCCGTTTTTTCTTGGACCCGACCCAATGGAACTTGCACATATTGTCATGGATACTACCAACTAACGTAATTCTGGTACTCCCTACTTTTTCAAACATTCGCAACAGCTATTCCCAAAGTTTCGAACAAAGAAAACCTTCTCCCACGTCTTTATGAAAAAAAATGTCGAAATTACGAGGGAAACGCATTATTTGTACTTCAAACTACTCACAGGACGTACGAGAATCTTTTTCTCACCTTATTTTCTCTCAAGCACGGTCTCCTCACACTAAATGCGGAAACTATGACATTTGTCTGGGAATGTTCACATTTTTCAATGAATTTCCACATTTTTTGGGAAACTTTAACATTTTTTGCCGAATTTTGACATTTAGTCCCCAAATTCTGGTACAAAATTTCTGGGTTTCTACTGAAATCGCTCAGAAGGACTTTCATTTTTTATACAATTTTCTCTCTGTTTGTTTCTTGGATCACGAAATTTTTTACGAAGTTACGAAGCCAAGAATGCAGTTGCTTTTTCTTCGAATTTTCTTCATAGTTTCGGTGTCTGGATTGAGAATAATTAAAAAAAAAACCGTTCGTTCAGTTGAAGCGAATTTTCTCGAAGTATTCTTCACTTCCGGTACACAAAAAACATCGAATCCTCGGTCAGGAACCGAAGAAAATACAACAAAAGTGGAAAAAGAGCAGAACGTTTATTTTATTTCGAGAAAAACTCAAAGAATTCACTCAAAACAAAAGTTCGTTCGAAGAGATCGATCTTTCGTCGGATTCGTTCGACTTAACTTCAGAAAGCGAATTTTTATCATTCCATTCGGAAACTTGGCGAACAGATTCGTCAAATACACTAAATGCACTGCAAAAAGGTCGGAAATTTCGAAATTATTCTAAAATATCTAGTTTACCGTGTTCAAAAAAATATATCAATGTTTTTCAAAAACAAAATCATTTCCAGGTGTAATGGTGGAAATGGAAAAATGGTGGAATCTTTTACTAAAGGGACCAGTTCCCATCAAAGTTCGTAAGATATGTATAGAAAATAGTTGTATCGAATAATATGCGAACTTGGAATAGCGTCTCCTCGATTGAAATTGCGACAGGATCGTCTGAATTGTTGGCATCGAAGTGTTCCAAGTTTTTTTGATCGATCGCGTTCCACAGGGAGATTTTTTATTCTGTTCGAAGAGAATGACACCGGAAATGGGTTTTTTTTTTTTTTGAGGAGCTGTGAAAGAGATTTTCTTGGAGAAGGGCGAGAAAGTTTATGCTCGGACCATCGCCTGCATCTTGTAGTTTTGTTTACACAGGGAATGTTGAATGACGACTCTGTATAAATAGAGAGAATAGAAAAGAGATGTAATTCGAGACAGTGGACGGAGGGCGAGTGCGTTGCTTCGAAAAACAAGCACAGAAGAAGAGTTCTTTTTACTTTCCATCGGTAGACAGAAGGAGAATGAGAGAGCGAGCGGTTTAAAGTGAAGTTCGTTCACTTGGATAGGAAAGTCTGGAAAAAACGGTGCTGGCTAAAGAATGGGAGAAAGTAAGCAAAGAAAAAAAAGGTATGAAATTGAGAGGGTGAGAGGAGAACTATTCGTCGCGAATAGCTGGGTGAAAAGAATATATACGAACCGGAAAGCCACTCAAGCGAACCGGAAGTCCCTCGATCTCCCCCGATCGTTTTCTTTCCCAGCAGCATCTGGCGTATAGCTCTTTCTATGCGGCAAAGTATTTCCAAATCTATTCTCCGGCTCGAGAATCTTCTCGATATTTTTCTGTCTGTCTCTTTCAGTCTCTTGGGAATTAAGACTGCCTTCTCTTTTTGGCAATTAAAAAGATATCGTCGATGTATTCTCGTGGTGGCGGTTCTCTTGCTAACTTATCTCGCAGGCACTTTAAAAGCGAAAACTTTATCGAATTCGATGCCTGTGACTGAAAAAATAAATTCCAAACAAAAAGTAACACTTTTGCGAGAAAATAATCGAGCAACTTCCTGAGGGTAAATTATTGCAGTTGCCTAAATGAATGCAGACTCTTAATTGGCTTCTCCATCTCATTAACGCTCAGTTATTCCAGGACGCTCACTGAAACTCTCTTTGCCTTCGTCTCTTCAATTTTTTTTTCTTTTCTTCATTTTCCTTTGTACATAAATACGTGGCTCATTTCCTACGACTGGTTACGCCGGAATCTGCAACCACGACTCTCCGCAATGTCCTGTTACTCCTCTCCCAACCCTTCCTTTCAGCCTCAAAAATGCTAAGCTTGCCTGAATTTTCTTATTCCCGTATAATCATTTGAATAAATAATTAAATTTTCAGAAGATTTATAAAAAAATATTAATTGCCATTGACACACATAGTGCTTATTATTTAATTAATTAATCGACTAATGAATTAATATTAATTATAAATATTGTATTATTAATATAATTGAAATCCTGTGGTTCGGAACCCACGTTTAAAAGTTGGTCCATCGAGTAAAGAGTATGGAATGAAAATAATAGTGGAATAATTTGAAATCATTAATAATAATAATTATATAATTAAACTCCCAGAATCTGCGTTGACGAACAAGCGGTCCACGGAGTTCGGAGCCTCGACACCATTCGCAGCTCTCTTTACTAATCATAAGCGATCATTTTTGTTTCCGATCGTCATTAATGAATCCCATTCACAAAATATCCATAAACAATCGAAAGAGTTGGCCTTTCTTTACAAAAACATGTGATCGAACTCGAAGCTATCGAATTTCGAAATAATTTTATCGAAATTGAAGCCGATACAGGTTTCCATGGATGTACGTTGGCCTTGCCATGAGTCTATTTATTCATTGCCATGGCGGTTTATTTATTCGATCCCAGGTACATGGCAAAACCGATCTTGTGAATTCAAGCCGCAGCTCACGTTTTACGCACGCTTGGAGTTTACTGAGGCTATCGAAGAAATAATAACAGCGTGGAGAAATTTTCTTGCCAGTAATGAAAAAAAAAAAAAAAAAAACGTTGATTCACTTGCCTTTTTCGAACTTTCAGTCAATCTCGTGGGACATTGAGAATTTTTTCGATTTTTATTTTTCGTCCCTGGTCATACCGTTTCTAAGAGATTGAACGAAGGAAAAAAAAACAATTAAGTTTCTTAAACTTCATTGCGACTCTAGGGAGATTCCTTCGCGACTGTAAATTTCGTCGGCATTGTCGTGACAGAAATTTGAGTAATAAATAGTGGGAGCCAAGAATTTCAACTGTAACATTAAAAAAAAGTAAATTAGAGAAGACAGAAACATAAGAAAGTTTGCAGACGCACCTGTGACCTGGAGACAACTAGGAAACACCATGGCAGAGCTGCCTCACGGGTTTCACGTGTACACGATGCCACCGGCGTAATTATGGCGAGGTTTGCCGGACAAGAAATATAAAGCTCTCGAGTTTCGTTAATCTCGAGGACTCGAGATGGCTGAATAGATCGATAACAAAGCTTCACCCACGTATTATCAAGTGGCTTGTGAAAATCTTGATTTTTATTGTGACACAGGAGTATTGAATGACCTTAACGAGGATAATATAGTCGCTTTGTTGGGTAGCCGAAGTCGAGAACACGAATTTATGAGCCAACCGTACCCAGCTCTTCATTTGCTTGGCTGCGCACTTTACTAAAGTATTAACCTACACTTCAGTGTGCTTGTGTATGCAGTCGCTCGTCTCGTGTGTGCACGTCCACCGAGTTGACCCACTCTTGCTGGAAATAAGCCATAAAGAGTAACAAACTTTTCTCTCTTCCTTGCGAGACTCTCACCGACCTCTCCATTCACCGACAACGGAAATAGAGTAAAACGACAGAGGAGATAGAAACTTAGTAATGGTTCAAGACGTTTTAGAGCATGTGTGCTTGTACAATGAATTTTACAGGCTTTTAGCTTCCACAACCATTTTCACAGCATTCCCAAACGCTCTTCCCAAAGCGTTTTCAAACTTGCCTGGCATCGCTTCCCCTCTTATCCAACTCTCGATTATGTCCCATCAATATTTACTCATAATTTACTTGTTTTTCCAACCACTACTCTTTGATTATCCATCGATTTATTATCATTTTTGGCACACTCATTATCCCATCAGACTCGTGCAAACTTGCACCCACGAAAATTTCAAGTGTAACAGGATTTCAAAATTTATTTCTTCGTTTTGGCCATTTTTCAACGAAAATTTTTTTTTTTCCAATTTTCAAAATCATTGCAATCTATCACTGAGAATATTTTACCCCTAAAAAGTATGGTTCCAAGATTAATTTCATGCATTCGTTGAAGAAATACAAAGCTTTAAACAGTCCAAGTGCAAATTTCCATCAGTCTCCTCCAGACTATGGATGATTAATTTTTTATATTCAAAAATTAGCTGGCCGAGGTTTCCTGCAAAAATGAACAATCGTTCCATTCATTTTCGAGCTACGACAGAAACTCCCTCATTTTTCCGAGCCTCGATACAGGTTTTTATCGTCACTGAGCAGCGAAGCCAAGGGTCCTGGAAACTGGACGAGGGTCCTGTGAAAACATTGGACGCTTCAATTATTATGGACCTTTCTGATTCATTGCCGGCTGCAGACTCGCAAGAATTATATTAGGAAAATACGACTAAGATTAATTTTGCCCCGAGTGGACTAAAAAAGGTTCGTCTTAACAGTTTCATTATTCCGGTAATTATAGGAGCTAAAATATTATGGCAGTGGAGTCAAAAATGTGGAGCTCAGAGAAGAAAGAGCAGCGAAGAGCCCGGAGAATCTCGTTGAACCGTTTAACGAGATGGGAGACGATAGGATCGAAAGGAGGGAAGTTAAAGGAGGACAGAGGGCACCGAGAAGGAGAATTCTTTTTTTTGTCCACATGGACGAGGTTACAGTGTGATCAATGCTTGCCGGAGGGTGAATGGGAACCTGGTGCGGGAAAAAAAAGTAGGAAGAGGTTGGGGCATAATGAGCCGTCATGAATTCTCTTGTCTTGACGCGCGTTTCTCTTCCCGACGCTCCAACAACTCCTTTTCAACGGTCACCGGCTACCTACATCATCGCTGTCTGCCTTCCGTCTTGTTCAACTTGAAAAATTATTCATCCCATGCAAATGGAGGGGCAAATTTCCTTATTTCCTTGCGTATTTTTTTTCTCGCAACCCTTTGTCTTCGAGTTCGCGTTATTGTCTGCGTCAACTGAGACGAACAAGTGAACAAGACACGAGAATACAACGGATCTGGAGCGTGCGAGTTGTTCGAGCCTCATTCAGACCCTCCGAGACTTATGTCATTTTTTTTGTTAAGGAAAGTGTTTCTAATTCCTGAAGGTCTGATGATCACTCGAAACCCCCCACAGCGCGTGTGCACGACTGGTTGAAAAAAAAAAACTCGACAATTGGACGGACACGATGGGAGGAAAACGAAAATTTGTCGAAAATTTTCAATCAGAGCTCAAATCGAGTATTTTTTTAATAATAAGAAGAACAATTCATTTTCCAGCTCAACTGGGAACGGCTCAACTGGGCCAAAAACAAAATCTCGATAATTGGACGGACACGATGGGAGGAAAACGAAATTTTGTCGAAATTTGTCAATCGGAGCTCAAATCGAGTATTTTTTTAATGATGAGAAAAAAAATTCAATTTCCGGCTTAACTGGAAAGGGAATGGCAGTTCGTGTGGGTAATTTATCGTCAACTATATTTATTGCAGCTATTATCTACTAACAGTCCATGGCCAGGAGGAGATGAACTGAAAAGTACACGAACGTTCGTAGCCGATAAAACAAAATCGTTTTAATCGCTTTGTTTTCATCACATTGTTCGGGGCTCCCAAAAGGTATACATCCACAGCTCACGCTAGTTTTTATAGGCGAACCAGACTGCACCCCTACTCCTTGGTGCTCCGTTATAAATCAAAATCGATAAACTGTGCAAGTGGGTCGAATGGGACGGGACGAGGACATAGAACTAGAGTGTAACCGAATATCCGCCCAATTCGTTTGTACACGAGACACTGAAATAACAAACTTACAAATACAATAATCGCGAGAATTTCCTGAAATCAATATTTATTTGTTTTTAAGAAAATAACGGAAAAAAAATCTTCATCATTACCATTTGACTCTCGAGTATCGAAAAACATCAATAAAAATATCCAATTCCCCGATATCAATTTACGTTGATTGCTCTGAATATCAACGACCATAATAATTGTGTATAAGGCCCTCAGTGCGGTGAACCTTCGACATATTTCCTTCGGTTATTAAAGAGAGTGTGTGAAGCAGTGAGCAAGTTATTTGAAGAATGTACGATGCACTATATGGCATTATGCCAGATACGATGAAGAGCAGTAGCTTTCTCCTTCCACTCCACTACCCTATTCCTTCCACTTTTTTTTTCGTAATATCGTGAAGTGCAGTATTGTTGAAAATGCCTTGTGCAATTCTCTTCTGCTCACAGCGAGCGATCAAATTAATGCAACTCCATTTGGAAAACAGAGTCAATATTTTATTAATCCAAGGAAAAAAAACGACGTAATGAAATGTTCGTATTGAGTTCGAAGTCTCGAATCCCCTGTTTTCGAAACAGCCGAGTGAGCGATCGTTGAGGAAGAAAAATGAGGCAAAAATCAACGTAAACGTCACGATTGTTCGTCCTTCGAGGCAGCACAATACCCCAATACTTTAACGCAATGGCCTCAACTTTAAAATGTCCAGAAATGTTTTACAAAACGCCACGAAGACGAGGGCCTGACATTTGCAGCAAATCGAGATTCCAGAGATTCTCTAGCTATCGCAATCAACTGCATGCATAATTAGGACAATCGCTTGATTATTAACGCACGTCGAGTGCATTTGCAACAATCTCTTGTGCCATAAACGTCACAGGCAGTATTTGCGTCTCTCACACTTTCATTTGCCACTGTAAATGGCATGTTGATGCGTTTTTTATGGCTATTTTCAAGTTTGATCGACTTGTCTGACCATATAAAACCTTCACTACTGCGCCCAAGTGTTCATTCGGTCGTTCTCGTCTCGGCTAATAAAGCACGTTTTCATATCCCTCCTCTCGATTTTACCCAACAAACAAGAATCTATTCTTTCCAAGGAAAAATATCTGATAACTCGATGTTTATAAACTTGGGAATTTAGTGTTTCTGGGTTTTGGACGGTGGAGCGAATTCAGCGCTGTTCTCGCCTCGATATTCAAGTGTAAATTTTATCGCATCACAGTACCGGCTCGTTCAACCACTCCGGCAAACTGCTATACTCCCCGGGTTCTCCAATTTACGACTAAATTCGAATTTCCCTGTCACCGGTCACCCAACGATTTTCCAAGCTTTATATACACCATGAATCCGTGTATATGTTTCCGGAACCCGACCGTAAGACATGTATCGGGTAGGCCAATACTTTTCTGCACCAAAAAGTCCCCATTGGCCACCAATCTACCTGAGGATCTCCACTAATGAACGCCGGAAACGAAATTTTGTTGAATAACGTGAATATTTTGTTGAACACGATTCAACTGAATATTTTTGAATAATTATAATTTTTTAATTATTTTTGTAGTATATTTGATTTTAAACGCAACCGTCAAAAAAAAATTATACGCTCGGAAGGGCAAAAATTTGCTTTCCGAACATTTTATCTTCATTATTTGTCGCTGCAGTGACGACATTTTTGGGATTATTCAGAAAAGGGTTTAGTCGAACGTAGCCAATAAAATATCGATCTTCGCCAATGAAATTATTTTTTTAGAGAAATAATAATAAATAAAAAAATAATCACTCCTTGGCGTCGTCTCGATATCTCGAGACACTTTTGCCTGGACGAGGTTCCTGTATCTTGAAAAATAGACCAGCAGCGTTGACGTGGAGCACACTGTAGATGTTTTGTCTGCTACGTTTTTCGTTGTTTTTCATTGGAGCATTTCCCGAGTGGCCGATAAAGCTCATTTCTCTGTGTACAGCACGTACAACTTCAAGCTACAAAGTGCGTTTATTTTAGCATCAGTTATTAATTATTTGATATTGCTCGTTGTACCGACAGTCTCGATGGCTATAGAAACTATATAAACAAACGCAACAGATTCGTAGCGATGAATCATCGAATCATGCCTTAATTAATGACCCTCTGTGCTTCGCAAAAATTACCTTTCCGATAAAAAATTTGCACAAACTCTACTACATTTTAATCTCATCGTCTTTTTCTACATAATACGTACGAGATGTTTCGATGTATTTCGAGTTTCCCGGCCTTCCGAGAAACTATTAAATGTTCGTCCATTGTGCAAATTCGCATCTAGGCAAATTAGAAAATTGACGATACCATATTAAAGACTGGACATAATAATATTTATGATCGATTCGAACTAGCAAAATCAGCAGAAAATTCAGCTAAAAATTCTGTGATTGTTTGCTCTTTGTAAGAACTTAAAAAGAAAAAAAAGAATATTCGTCGTGGTTTATGAATTGGAGCCCGAGGGAGTGTTAATTAAGGAAGGAAGTTAGAAATCCTCTTTACCAAGTCTAGTTTCCGATGAGCTGTTGCCTGGGCATGTCATTTGGCCAGTAGAGACTCGCAAATTAGTAAACGATAAGATTTCTTATCCCCCAGAGTGGGGTGAATGGGAACTACTGGGCGAGAACTGGGCGATAACAAAAGCCAAAGTGGTCAACCCAGTTCAGAGCTAGTCACGGGTCAAACTCCTAAAGGTCAAACGACCCAGCGTAGATGCCCTTCTTACTTTATGACGCCAAAGTCTCCGAAGTCTGCGGCAGAGTTCACCGAGCGACACACAAATTTCAACTCAACTAACAATTAAGCTCGAATCATCAAGCAATCAATTAAAGCCTATAACCTTTTTAATTACAACACTTTTATACGTTTTACGACTTGGATAAAATACCTAATTAGGCTATTTACACAAGCTTTTTATTTCATTGTCGACCCACTTGTTTGGATCAGGTCCAAGGATATTTTATCCTGGCATTCGAGACTGGCATACAAGACAATTTCTCAAGGCCATGCTCTTTCTTTTTCACAAAATCTCCGGTCATTTAATTTTTTTTTTTTTTCCCTCCAAAACGTCGCAGTGCCAAGTTGCAAAATTTTTTCCAATTTTATTTGCATCGATCTACAAAAATGAACGAATAATAAAAGCCCCGAAATTGCATGCAGCTATCTTTCTCGACGAAGATCGATGTCTTCAAGGCGCATCGCTAGACTCCGTAATATAGAAGCGTGCTTAACGACCTGGTGAACGAACAGGACTGCTTACGAAAATAGGTGATGCGGTATCTTTCGAGCTCGCTAAGACCAGCAGCCCCATTTGCCCGAAGAATTCCAACATCAATCTAATACCCTGTAATTTTCTTTGTACCCCCTTCTTTTCCTTCTTCCTCGTAAATTTCCCTTAATTACAATCGGAAAGTTCGCCCAACCCTAGCGATTCACGGATATCCAAAAAATTCGCGGCCCTTTAAAAAAAAAATCTCTCCATGTTGAAACTGAAATTTTTTTTTTTTTTACTTTTCGTTGCGATTGAGACAACTGGGGGAAGTTTAATGCTGTCAATTAATAAAACGAAAAAAAGAGTGAGGCAAGGGTTAGAATCGGTACACAGGATGAGAATCAGAGCAAAGAGGGGGTAATTAGTATGAAGAGTAAAATAAAGTATGTGTCGAGAGTATGATTTGTGAATGGATTCGTTTGAGCGAATCGCCTTCAGGTTCGATCACCCTTGAACGTTTATCGAGTTGCGTTGGTGAGCAATCTACAAACCGCAAGGCCACACGTGGCGTCTGATCAAACAGGAGAATGTAAGTATATCCATATATTGGCGTACTCTCTAGTGGATGCAACGGATCGTTTAGGCTCTCGATACGTTGCTTTGCAAATTCAATGTTCAACTATAAACGTACCAAAGTGTCTAGAATGTATAAACGGTCTCGGACTATCGCAATCATGCGATCGTTTCGGCTTTTGTATCACTTGGCCTTTCAAGACTTTGCAGATATTTCTTTGTCAGAATTCACTGTTCGCTCTGCTGGAATAGAGCAAAACCAATTCCTTTTATTGTCTGGGACAGTCGATAAATAATACTCCCAATAATAAATGGCTCTATCTTGGAAAAAATTCTTTGATTGTCTGCTTTCGGTTACTAGTAACATGTTTCATATGCAGGAACCCACATAATACATTGAGAGTAGGTGTCGTCGTCTGCCACAGAGTAAAAACTCTACGACCGAGAATATATGGCCAAGTTGACGAACTCGACAGAGGCTGCAGCTGAATATCCATTCGAAGAGAGCAAGGATATTGCCTTTCACAGTTGATGTCGTTCTTTGTACGCCCAGATAACGCTGGGATATACGATAAATCGTGCCCCTTTCATCGACAACTCTCTCGAGAATGGATAACCGCGTGGAAAAAATGTCAATAAACTTGTTTTATCTTGGATCCACCAGTTTTGGCGAGGACTCATAACCATTCCTCTTTGAAGTGGCGAACACATACTTTTCCATTCCATTTCCTATTCAACTTCCAAGCGTCTTTGTATAAAAAGGGAAAACAACATCAAATATCCCTATGACATCATTGTTCCCTGATACTGTGGGCAAGAAATGTCAAAATTTGGCAAAATATATGGAACGATGTCAGAATTTGGCAAAAATTTGTCGAAATTTTTTTAATTTATCAAAAAATATCGAAATATAAGAAAATTTGGCAAAAAAATGTTGAAATCGCTAAGGAAAGGCAACGTTATTACGTTAGCAAGGAACTATGATGCCATAATAATTTATGATACTATTTTCTCTCCATAAAGAAAATTCAGGGATGGAACCGAAAAATGTAATCGCCTTATAAACTTGTTCAGAACTTTATAATCCTCTTTTTGTTCTTGTCTCGATAACGTTGCGTCGGAGAAAATAACGAGAGAAAACTCTGCAAGATCACTCACCTGATTCCACCTCGAGTTGTGTCGTAATTCAGCATTCTCGAGCCGTGAGTCCATGTTACGTATCCCGATGGATTTGGTACTTTGCTAACTACGCATTTGAGTTCTATCGTGCTGCCGGCTTTGTAGAATTTGTCGCTGGCAGTGGCGCCGTGCTCGTCTACGATTTCGACTTTCGGCACTGCAAAAAGACAGAAAAAAAAATAATTGGTACTAATTCTCACTGCTTGATCGTTAGAGGACCAAAAAGTGCTTGGCCAGTGACTAAAAATTAATGTGGACAATTTTTTATTGTTCCTCTCAATTTTTCGCAGCATCCACGTCCATAATTTGATCAATATGTTTTACCGTAATGGAGAAACGAATATATAACAGAAGTTGGCGGCCGAGAGCGTGTATCAATCATTATGCCATTCATAAAGAAAATAAGAAAAAAAAACAAAAAAACAGACCGTTCGCTACAACGATCGATTATCAATTTAATGATTTGAGTTTGCCTGACGATTCGCAATCGCATCAATAATAATGGCGATGTCGATTGCGGGCAACGTCGAAATTTTCATATGTGTCTTAAAATTTATGATGCTGTGGAGCCAAAAATGCGATTTTGCGATGCATCGTTGGAATGCAACGAAATTCTGTTTTTCATTGACCAGATCGCACGATTCTCATTCAATATTTGATGAAAATAATAAAAAGATATTTTTTCAGGATCCAGAGACAAAATTGATACGGAAATGTTGATGATCTTTTTAACTAAACAAAAAATGATTAGAAAAATGTATTTTTCGAACTTCAGTCTCATGATTTTGTGGGATATATTTTGAGGAATGCTGAATATTTTATTTTCAATGACGACAACGAATGCAATTCGGGTCACGCATTTTTCGTTAATCCGTAAGACGCAAGTTTTGCTTTCTCGTTGTTTGGATGGTCACTGGTCTCTGCGGAGGGTCCCTTTGGCAAGAAACAACAGACGTAGATGTTGGCGGAATGGTGCGGTGGAGATCGAATGCTTGTCGGCACTATCCATGAACCTCGTCATGAATAAATGTATTGTCTCGTGACTTTGTACACATCGTAGAGTTTCAAGTTCCATAGAAACATAGAGTCTCATCTTTTTCTTCTTTGCCGGCTGGGCTCGCTCTTTCCTCGTCTTCCCTTTCATCCATTGTTATTTATTTCTTCTCTGAGAGCTTTTCCAGATGGTCGAACGAAAAAGTTGTATAAAGAAAAGGAATACAAACCGATAGCGTGACTCACTGTTAAAAATAAAATGACAACTCAAGAAAAAAGGAACGAAACTCCTCTCACTCTTTTCCCTTTGTCGCCCTCTCTCGCTCTCCTTTCCCTCTCTGTTTTTCTAGCCTCCTCGTACCTTCTCCCTATTTTGTCTTTCCTTATCGTGGCGATGAAGACTGTGCGTAAGTTTACCGGAGTTGAGATGCCCGTGCACACAGCTTACAAAGGCTGTTCAGTCGAAAGCAGCCACAGTGACGAGCGCGAGCCAATACAGAGATACCGAAGGAAGAAATGGAGCAAGATTGGAGAAGACAGAAGAAAGAGCACAGCGTAAGAGTAATTGGCTGTTTGTCGCCGACGAGTGGACTTGGTACAAAAGCCTATAGCGGAGCAGGCCACTTCCACTACCTCCGGAGTTTGTTGTCGAGCGAATTATCCAGCTTCCTTTCTCCCCTGCCTCTCTCCTCCTCACCCTTTGCTTTTCAGCCCGAGCTTTCTTCCTCAAACTTTTCCCGGCTTCATATTATTTTTATTTTTTATTTCTCATCACTTTCCATCGCTTCTTTTCCGCTTGTCTATTCCCTTTTCTCTTGTTCCACCAACGAGAATCATTTTCTACCATCTTCTTTTCCCTCGAACGCATACGAAACTTTCTCCTTTTCAATCGCGCTCCCCGCCATTATCTTTCTCTAATTCCGTCCATTATATTTTTTTCCAGAAGCCAAAATCGCTCGTTTACCATAACATTTTTGTCCACATTCTCCGATTTTTCATTAATCGAATTATTACCTCATCTCGCAAACAATTTCTGTAGCAAAATTTGTTTCATGGCAATAAATATGTAAAGACTCGAAAAGATCGTCTCTCCTCAATAAGGAAAAACCCTGACGCGAATGCGTTTGGCATTGACTGAGAGAATGCACAAAAGGAAATTGACGAATTGTGCAAAATAAATGATGGAAAATGAGCGAGCTTCAGAATGATCTTGACTTCGATTCGTCTTTAGCTGCCTAAGCTCTTTCCCCCGATTACACAGACAAAAGTGCAAGAATGAGAGGCAAGCACAACGCGGGCAGTAACTTGAAAACGTTGGGCAATCTTTTCTCGTGAAATGTTCGAAATCTCTGCCTCTGAGCAGAAGTGCATGAAAGGATAGGAAAGAATCACGTGGATATTTTCTAGTGCAATGGGAAGGAGGAGGGAAAAAAGGGGAAAAAACGTCGAGAAGAATTTCGGCCAAAACCAAGATTTGCAGTGCATTCGTATTCGTTGGACGATCCTCCGAATAAACGAAAACAAAAAATGCTTTTCGAGAGAAAGGAAAAGCTACGAGTTCTCTCTCTCCCTCGCCTTCTCTCTTCCTCTTGGAGATTGTAAATAAGAGTATCTAGGCTCATGCACACGGAGGTTTTTCAAGGAGAAATAAATAGAATGTTGAGAGAGTGATTCGATGTAGTAGAAATTTCTCTTATCATTGCATCTCTCTTCAGTGAGAGAAGGACTTGAGCTTTGTGAAATGTTGAAGCAAACACGTGAGCTAAAGAGTGTATTCGGAGATGGAGCGAAAAAGAGAGAGAAAGGTGTTTTAGGAGGGTCATGAGCACGGATACAGTGAAAGATTTGCTCTTCTCTGACGTTGCTGCGGCCTCAACTGCCCCGGGTCTGTTATTTTTCAAAGGGTCTCCGGGGCAGAGGGCGAAAAGGGTTTTGCCGTGGTGTCGAGAACGAGAGCCCCCTTGCTTTACCTCTTTTTCTCCTTCCGGACTGCCCCTGTTTGAAGGCAGCACATCTCTGCGGTTTGTAAACGAAGGCACAGCTTAATTGCACCCATAAAGCAATGTAAAGACAGACAGAGAGTAGAGAGCAACTCTGCTTCGTTCTCGCTCGCATCCCTCTCACGTACCGACAATGTGCTGCACACGAAAAGCGAAGAGTAAGCTCTTCGGGGTTTCCGCGAACGAGTCACGACCTCGATTAGCGTTGCTAAATCGACGAAGATTTACCCGATCCCTCTGAACCTCCAATATCGCTTCCGTTCGATAAAACGTCCGGACTGATTTACAAAATTCACCTTTCCATAAAACGAGAAACCAAGAAAGAAAATTCAATAAAAGAAAAAAAATTCATTTTTTTTAGAATTTAATTAAACAAAAATTATGTTTTACCATTAAATCTTTTTCTGAGATCGTAAAATTCAAATTCAGCGCATCCTCACGAGCGCCAAGAACCCAACCAAGTCCCTCAGATCCATTCGATCTCCTGACCATTCAAATTACAATTTTGGGAACTTCAAACACTTGTCTATTCATGCTTTGCGATTATTTATGGAGAAAACCAAGGATTTGGGAGCAGATGATTCTGAAGGATGATTTGTAATCCTACGCAGTGTCCTTTTGGTTCCTCGTGGTGCGAATGTAACGCTGCTACGAATGTAACTAAGTCATCCGAGGTTTATATGGCACTTACAACACGCGGTAACTTGCGCGATATTACAAGGACCTCAGGATTCGCTGTGGCTTTGCGACGGAAAAGCCTAGCAACTCTTGCCAACTTTAATAGAGCCCGTTGGATCTCCCCGGTAGGATATTTCACGGATTTTGTAAGCATAGCCCCTCCTTGACCTAACACTTCGTAACGATGCCTACGCACGGATTTGAACACGACTCCTTGACCGAACGCCGACGCGGGATAAATAATACTCGAGAGAGAACAAAATTCCACTGGAATAATCAAAATTTTCCATTATTCGAAGGAATAAACATTGATTTGGAGTTAAACAAAAAAACACAGTGCAGCCTTCGACTCGTAATCTACATTTTACCCTCCGGGAATCATAAGGGTCTCTCTGACCCGAGTGAAAACTTTTTTTTCAAAAATCTTGACGTTTTCGAGCGTTTTATACAAAAGTATAACAAATGCAGAGACCACAACTATGTAACCTTGAAGTTACATGACTGGAGAGTATTCCAGAATTTTTCGTCTCCAAATGCGCGAGATAAAAGTGGCAGGACGAAAAATCTGCGCCCGATCGGGCTAGAGGACAAAATTCCAACAGAGGCAGGTGAGAATTATCAGCAAACGCAAAAACGAGAACGAAATGGACAACAAAACGAAAACTGGACTCGCAGAACGTCAGATTTTATGCTGAACCGCCTGAAGGTCAGCACCAAAAAGCATTCGCGAAACAACGCACTAGCCACTGCCTTTGTGGGACTCTGAATTAGTCGGAAATGGGAAATGGTCGTTTTTTTTTCAATTCGTTCGAATTATTTAGCGATTTGGTTGCTCAGTAGAGTTTCGCATGGTCGTCGTGGCCCGTGTATTGCACGCCCATAAAAAATTACGTGCTGGTTCATCGAAAGACAATTTGCTAAAAGCACCAGATTGAAAAATGAATAGCTCTGGGAAAGAGAAAGAGAAATGGGAGAGCACAAGGTTGCTCGATAGACACGCAACTCTCGAGAAAGTTCACAATCTAAAAAGCATCAGCAAAGAGTTTGAGCAATGGTGGTAAATGTTAACTCCACCGAGGGCGCTGGGTCGATAACGAACTAAAGCTCACATCCCCACCCTCCCACGTACTGTAATCTACTTTACATTTACAGGAAGAAAGTATATTCACAGGTAATATCTCACACTTAACACAAACTCAATGCCTTGGCTTTGGAACATGTTTCCCCAAAAACTCTGAAGGGAATTTCAAGTTTATTCATCGCACAACACGATCATTCTGTTTTTACATCATACCATTACTTCAGCTTTTACTACCGCTTTGTTTTTTTTTTTTCAAGATGGATTTTCAGGTCCATATCGACCTGAAAATAAAAGAATTTTATCGACTGCAGATTGATTGAATTTTATTCCTTCGGAGCAAGAAAATTAGCAGGAGGTGCCAATTGGAGATGCCAAATACGTTAATTATGCAGTTTGAGGCCCTTTTCCAAAAATGCATGGAATCCCCACGCCTATCCCCATGGAATATCATTTATGACATCACAATCAACGGCCCTACGGGAGAAAAAAAAATTTCCCATCATTTTCGTGGCAAAGGCCAAATTAACAATAAAAGGGAGTTGACAGAAATCTTTGGAGATCCTGAATGCGGTAATTATGCAGTTTGAGGCCTTTTCCCAAAAATGCATGGAATCTCCATGGATATTCCAATGGATATCCTCATGGGATATCATTCATGATAACACAGTCAACAGCTCTACGGGAGAAAAAAAAAAATCCCATCATTTCTGTGGCAAAGGCCTCGGTCTGCGTATTTCCCCGAATACTTTTGATAGAACTTCGGGATTTCCATGGCCTGGATAATGCCACTTTGTCTCGGGTTATCTTGGCTCATTCTTAATTCAAGCACGAAACATCTCGCAGTTGGAACTCTGGGTTACCAACGTGCCAAGTAAATTTGTTCAGTTGATGATTTATGATAATTATCAAGACGTGTTTCATGACAGGGTAGTGGGTTCAATGCTCTTGTGTGTCAGGCGAATAATTCAGAGTGTTTGAGCAGTCGCTGCGTTCCGGCTAAATTTCCTTATTATCGTGATTGATGCGACGCCAACCGACTATTTTCCCTTCCGCGGCCACATTCGTCCAAACAACAGTAGATCGGTGTGTTATCCCAACACTCCCGGAGTCTGCGTATCATTAAACTTGCACTTGAGTTCAATGAAGCTGATGTGATTAATTTACAGTGTAACTTCAGATTGCATTACTGAATCATTCCGGTCGAAACGAATATTGAGGGAAAATCGTTTTTGGAGCTCGCAATCCACAAAAATACTGGTCAGCAAAAATAATAAATAATTTCCATTGAAATCGGTTTTTTAATTATTCGATGAGCCACGAGAGAACAAAATTCCATGTTGAAATGTTTTCGGGATTTTTTAAAAAGTCGTTCAACATTGAATTTTACTTCGTGGACAAAGTTTTCAGACAAAGATACAAATCGAGTTGAAAACTGTTGTGGAAAGTATTTTTCCAAAATGTGTTTGTCTCGCTGAAAATATGAGAGCATTGACACACAACCATATGCGGACTATATCGAATAACCAATTTCAAGTTTAGCAACCTTTGTTCGGAGTGAGTGTAGCAGAACGAAAACTTTTCTGCATATCTCATCATGCAGGTGTCGCTCTGGAACGGATACGAGCATCTGTCTCCTCTTTCCCGCCATGGATATTTCTATAAAATGTGTATATTTATTATTATGTATATATTCGCACCAACTGTCAGCCACGAATTCAACGAATACGCTGCATTTCATCCGTGGCGATGTAGGAAAAACGTCTGCTTTTTGTTGCTTGTTTATTATTAAATAAAATCCACGAAAATGTAAAAAATATTGGAGCGGATGAGATTTAATAAAAAAAAATTTAACACTCCAAGGATTTCGGATTTTTAATGGCAATCCAGATCATATTTGAACAGAAAATAATCCGAAAAATGTCTGGGATATTCTTCATGGTTGTAATCGTCGCGTTTGTTCTGTTTTGGAATAAAACGTTTTGAAAAACAAAATATTTGGAAAAAACGTTGTCACTTGGGTCTCAAAGACCCATATGATCCGAGGAGGGTTGAAAAGACGATAAAACATGAATTACCATGTATTACGTGCAGCGAACCCATCGATCAAGGTACACACGTAATAAATTATAAGACGACGTGTTTGCTCAGTCTTTATGTTTCCCATATTATTCATTGGATCTTGCATACGTAAGACACCATATTATGTACATTCGGTAAAATACATACGTACCTCCCTATACAATTATGTCTCATATTTCTTAAACCGAATGCAGACTCATGACTGCATGTAGCTATTTTACATGCCATGTGTTATTTTAACTTTTGAGTGTTCTCCAGTGCCTGGAAAAACGTATCGAATACAAAACGATGTCAAGCTGCTCCTGCTTGAATGTGCTCGATTCGCTCAAAAGAGGATCCTCCATTCAAACTCCCAAATGCAGGCCTTTGAAGGTCTGAAAGGTTCCCTCAAAAACCTCGTTGACGCAGCAAATTCATTTGAAACCGATTCGTTCGAATGTTTTTTCACCGTGTCCAATTTCGATGATGATTTTGATAGGATCAAGTGGCGCAACAGAGAAAATATCATTGAGTGGCCAATAAAATGATCGCTAACTATAAAAAATCCTGTACAGCGGACAGAAGCGATTTCCGAATATCTTGGAGTCAGAAGACATCGCTGAACCATTGCAAAATGGATGTGTGGATGGGGTTCCTGTATTTACAGTAAAACACGTGATTAAGTTTCCTCATTGGGGGGGATGGTATCGGATTGATCGACGGAGGTAATTGCATGTGCTTTGGCTTGTCAGGAAGTATACGTGCGCTTCGGGACAGCACCGAGATACCGGATTTGCACATCCAAGCTTTAGACGTCATACTGGGGTACTCGTTGAAGATTCATGTGTGTATGTGTGTATGCTTGTCCCTGTTTCACCTCACGCAACATACGTGACTACGTGCCGGTTATACAAGCATTAGAACGCCGCATATATTGAGTCTCGACTACACTACGCGACCATCTCCACTCTCCTCCTCGCTATCTATCATCATTGAAAGGATACACGAGTCATGGGCCACCCGGCAGTTCCTCCCGGACCTTCTGTTGATACTCCACCGATTCACTGCTACACCTTCACTGATACACAACTTCGTAAGCCACAGAGTACTTGTGAAACCACGCAATGTACTTACACACCCAACCAGACGTACATGCTCCTGGAAGGTGCTCAATGCACCGAATTCCAAACAAGACCAGGTAATCGGAAATTCTAACTTCTGAGAAGAAAACTTGGTATCCATTCTATTCTGTGATCCAACGCTGCTTCAGTTTTTATCGATTAAAGTCTTGACCAATGAGATAAGAGGGAGAGAGAAGCCAAAAGGAGTCAGTAGTTGGCTATCGCGAGTCATATGCAGCCTCCTGAATAACGCATCTCAGGAAAATGCAGACAAAAATTATTGTTTTGTCCAATTGTACAATCCGGAGCTTGGGCAACTTTTGCGACACCGCGTATACGGATTTTCTCGATGGCAACGTTAGAAAAACGTATCGCTATGTACACTCGTCCAGCATGTCCGTCCTTATGCCATTAACCACGGCATGTTCATGACGCATTAGTATGCACTCCCATGCACGAATATTACGAGACCGAATTAGAGGATGAGAAGGATCTCGTAAGTATGTAATCGTGTGGTACACGTGCAGCAGGTGCCTCGTATGCACTGACCAAACTATATCTATCTACCCACTATATGTCCCACAGCGTACTATCCCAAGATGAATAGAACATGTATGTATATCACTATCAGACCGACGCATACGTTGCTCCATACCCTGTATCAAGGATTCATGACAAACCTACCATCCCCGACATTTTAGTCAATTGGTCACGTCCAACGGTGCATAATTCTATGTGAGAGTGCGTCACAAAGATTCCTGTTAAGGATACAGCATGGCTGGAAAGCTCTCCTCCGTATACAATTTTTCCAAAATCATTTTTTTTATTCTCAACGTAGGAACAAAAATCGGCATGTCAGGGAGAAAAAATACAACAATTACCATGGTTGCCTGGTGCCATGTCGGCCCTCTGAAGAATTTCACCCAAAACACAGTAATTCTCTATTCATATCGGGACATAGCGACAACTTTGGAATTTTTTGCCAAATTTCTGATTAAAAATTACTATTTATATTTCAATCTTTCCAATCGTCATACGTCAGGCCAGTATTGCTGCCAAAATTATTTGAACATAGGGAAGTTAGTAGCAAGCTGCATGGGGGTTCTGGAAATTAGAGCAATTAAAGTTACGTTTGGCAAAAAAAAAAACTGTAAGCATACGTGATGGAGAAGCAAGAAGAAAGTTTTTTTAAAAATGAAACTGACACTTTTCGTTTCATCGTAAATGCTTTTGAAAAGATTGAAACTAGGGCATCTTGCCATTGTCGCGATTCTGTGTACGGTCGTTGCCAAATGAGACAGAAAAGTAGTAGTGACTATAGTTTATGCGATGACGTAGATAGAGAAAAGTGAAAATGGTGGACGTATGCATGAAAATAAGTTTGTGGATGTTGGCGTGGATGGGCATGAGTTGGTACGAGTTGGAGAGGTCGGTGCGAGTTGGCCGAAGCTTTCAAGCCAAAACACTGTGTATCGAGACGTCGACACCATTTCCATCCTTTCTCGCATAGACCTAAAGAGAACCACTGGACGTTTCAGCCATTTCAACAGGATGGAAGACATTTCCCGATGTACACACGTGAGGCTGTCGCTCATTTCGCACCCGTTGGCCTACACCTTTACTGAGAGACCCACTATTTTCACACACTCCAAACAACGAGCCTGCTCTCCTATCCAGTTGTTTTTCAATGGAGAAAAAAAACACCACCGGGGGGACTAGCACTCTTGACGCACTTCTGTTGTCAGTCATCCAAGTAAAAAGCTCCGAGCACGTTCTACAGTAAAAAAGCTTTTCAACTTTACATCCCACATTGGCCTCTCTATGTTACATGCAAAAACGGAATCCCCCATAAAATCGCCGTTACTTAACACTTTTTTACGTTCTTGATCAACATTTATAAAAATTCCAAAAATTCCGTGACTATTTTCATACTTTTCGAAGGGCGTTCGGAAAATTCCAATCGATTAGATTTTGATGAAATTTGGTGAGCATACTCTTTAGTATTTAATATTAATATACAATTTTTTAAAATATTTTTAACACAGTTTCCGAGTTAAATTTTATCAAAATCTTATCATATTGTCGTGTGGAGGCAACCTCCTTAACATTGGAAGGCACTATAAAACTTGTAATGGGATTTTGGGTCGAGATTTCATAAAATCGAGGAAATATGGAAATGAATCAATCCTTTTTTGGTGCGAAACTACTTCAGAAATAATTTTTGCAGTTCGGAGATTCTGTTATAATTGTCTGAAATTTTTTTCCTTTGTTTGTTTCAGGTTTTTGCCGGGAAAAGATGATCGGGATATATGAGAGAAAAAGTAGTTATTTAGTTAAAATATAAAATGGCGCAATACGTCATGATCAGACGGGTGTCATTTAGAGACATTCAGAGGCCAGAATTGCAGGAAGAGTTACGTCCGGCTCGGGTTCACTCACAACGCCGAGGTCCCGAGAACAGCTCGAGGTTTTAATTAAAATATGGAGATCAACGACTAAAGCTCGGCATTGTCGAGGTCTATATGCTCCCGAGAGTAACGCTCGGTGGCTGTGATAATAACAGATAATATATCGCTATTGCGAAAACGCGGAGCGTGGAGCAAGAACCGAGAGAGATTGTGGCCATCCTGCAGCAGCAACCGTGTATCCTCGCGAACGCCACATGTTGAAACAGTGAATTCGAATCCTAGATTCGTTATTGTAATCCTTCTAGAACAATGGTAACAACGACCAACTAACAGAGAGACCAAAGGCGAATGAAAAGTAGTGTGATGGGCTGAATAAGCATCGCAATCTTTTTTTTTTCATTCCCCCTGCTCATGGGGCTTCACTGTGACGTTCTAATCGACTTTTTATTTCGGAGGATAAAAGCTTTTCTCTATAAACTTCAATCAGTCGATCAAAGTGACAAGCGACTGAGTATTAACGAGAATTTTTATGAAAAAAAAACAAATTGCCAAGTCTCCAGTGTTCACTCGGTTAATAGCAGCAGTTTTGATAATATTTACGTCGGTCCATTCGTCGTAACTGGTTATCTTGAGCGCACGACTCCGAGGCTCAACTATAATGCTTATCAGACTCATTATGCTTGAAGCTTGCGAACCGGAAGGCTCGAACGAAGGTTTTCTGTAGCAAGCTTCCCACAGCTTAACCGCGATGCTACATTGAATAGAACACGTAGGGCATCAACGTTTACGATTCACCCATGTGCTTCGGCTCGTGAAAATTGGTAGTCCAGAAATGTGCTAGACCGCTTTGCACCCCGTTCTACCTCTTTAGGACTTCCATTTCCGTAATCGACTCGTACGTGCAATCGTTTCTCACTGTTCGCTTGACCATCGACACGATCCAACAGGCTAATGATAAGAATTTTTTGAAAAACTACTCACAATCATTCTCCAAGTTTTTATTACCCTAATATTCCAAAAATATTTGCACCGGCGTTTGCATTTTTCGAATTCAACGAGAAAAAAAATTTCTGGTCACTATTTTGATAACCGATGCGATTCTTTCAATTTTTCTAGAAAATTTATTTTTCCGATTGCTCAGAAGCTCGCCCCATTATCGTTGAAAAACATTGTATAAGAATTTTGTGTTCTACTACAAGAAATAATCACTTTTCCCTGCTCTCCAATGATGGGAACCTAAAAATCGTTCGAAAATAATTCCAAATCAGTGATTTTCTATTTTTTATTTATTATTTTGATAATCAATGCAATTCTTTGAATTTCCCTAGAAAATTTAGTTTCCCAATTGCCAAGAACACTGTCTAATTGTCGTTGAAAAATATTGTATGAGAATTTTCGGATCTACTTCCAACGATGCGAACCTAAAAATCGTTCAAAAATAATTCCAAATTAGTAATTTTTCTTTATTTGTTCCATTTTTTTCAAATTTCCCATTCTTCACGGTCCATTTCGGCAAAGAGCGATTTTTTTGTCAACTTTTCACTTGAAATTGGTCGGAACTTACGACGACCACAGCAGGTGATCATGTTTGAAATACGATTTGCTGTGGTAGCCCACCAAAAGGCTTGTATATTATTGGTCAAAAGTGAAAATCGACATCACAGAGCATAGATGCTCATTAGTCGACTGGCTGGACCGAACGTGGCTGGTTAGCTGATTGGCTCGATAGTCATTATCTCGATTTCACGCTCGGCTGATTCCAGTGTCTGGTGGTAGCTGCTCCGGCGGTCTGGTCCAGCTGGTAGAGAACACCCAGAGTATCCTCCGACCAGGCTCTGTCTCGCCAGCATCACACGCCCCTATTGGGAGGGAGCGTGACACAGCATTGACGATCGATTCGCTTCGCTCATGGCTATAAGCTCCATCGCCTTCTCATGATGCTAGTCCGTCACTGTAACCCAACTGTCCACTATACCTGATTCAAACTGAAAACTTCACTATCCTCCAGTTTACCGATGTCCAGAGAGACGTGAGCCTCTCGCAAGCCACTTGCACTACGTGCCATGAATGCACTCCCGTTTGATGATAAACTCCTTAGCCTAACCCCAGTACACGAAGCATAGCCTGGTCTGCACTGAATCGCAAGATAGCCAGGACTAACGAAGTGTTCAAAGGAGGGTCATACTGACCCAAGCTGGATCTTAGGACAACTTACTACAGTCAATGATAAACTGCGATCGAATTATTCCAAGAAGAAAATTACTGCTAAGTAGTTTTGACATCCGAGTGTTGATGAGCACACTCTCGCCCTAAAAAACGAGTGAATAAAAATAAATGGTCGCAAAAGCAGGCTCTTCCTGGGCGCCACACACTCGAAAAATAATCCTGAACGTTGGCAAAGACATTTTGTCAAGGAATTGTTATAAACCGTTTGCCAGTTTATATGCGATAATAAATCGTAGAAAAGTAATGGGAGGGTAGAAGTAAAGTCGAGTCTCTTGTTGAAAGTACTTCGCAGCTTCCTAACAAAACATAAGAACCTCTTGAGGCGTAGCCTGCTACAATGATGCTGCTGCCTCTGCCTTATCTCGGATCCGTTGACATTATGGAAGTGAAAAACCGAGAGCAGAGTTATACCCCACCAGGAAGAAGTCAGCTTGGCACCCAGAGAGATGCCCACCGAGTGCTGTTCGGTGAGCACTCTTAAGCGATTTGGAGCTTAAAGCTCCGAGCACGGAGGCGCGATCTGATAACGAAAGACAGAGTTAAACGGTCTGGCGCGAGCGCGCAATTCTCCTACCACCACACCGACCTAATAAATAAATGACTTTCTGGATGCAGCCTGACACGTATTACCCTTCCTACTTTTGCAGCCTCCCATTTTCTCACTTTTTACACTCCCAACGAGTCTTCTCACAAAAAGCTTTTCTCTTTCATTTCCGAACTGACCACTACCACCAGAATCTTTTGAGCTTTGCTGTTGAATTCCGCATCTTTGGAATTCAACGAAAACTCATCATTTTTCTTAGCGAAACTCACTATTTTTATTCTTCGCGGATTCTTCCCCATTGGGAAAGAAAATTGAGAAAACAGTCTATTTATTACAAAGAAACGTATTTAGTTGGTGCTTTTACTCAAACATTCATCGACTGTTACAAAATTTGTTAATGGCCAAAAAATATCTTTGTCATCACGATCAAATTTTTTGTTCGATTGTTTTTATTTCCTTTAACTCAGTAAATGTATATGGTCATCAAATTTATTTGCTATCAGGAAAAGTTACGTTTTATCAAATGATTCATTTATTAACTATTAACAAATGATTATTTCAAAAAATCGCGAGAGGCTCGGATAAAGGATTAATTAACTAGTTAAAAACATTTATTTTGCTGCATCCAACTTTACGTTTGTTGGCAGTTAACAAATCCTTGTACATATAAATAAATCGTTTTCTCAGTGTAGAAAAATTGTTAGGATCACATTAATTAACAGAATAATGAATAAAAAATGTATTTTTGATGATGAATATTGAATAATAAATTATCAGTTTCGTGTAAATCTCAAGAAAGTGGTGAGGAAAGATAATCGGAAGGGAAGAGACTAGACAATCGTAATGGCTCGAAAATCTCAAGATAATCGAATTATTTACAATACTGAACTCATCGTGACTGAATATTTTAGCGAGCTCTCCTTCGTTGTTACCTCTGGAGCGTTTTCTCCCGTTGCTCGCTGCAAAACAAGATGCCCTGGGGTAGTTACGAGGTGAGAAAAAAGATGGCGATCTTTGAACCAGCAAGCCGTTTCGATGATCCGGTGCAAAGTGCTCCATTAACGCTCTTTTCATAGCTGCAGTATTGATCCTTGGCCTGCGGCTTTGAACGAGAATAAGGAATTGAGGAAACTCTCGACTTACGAGTATTGATGTCTCGTTCCTGAACCGCTCATCAGATTATACCGTCGAATGAATCCTTCGTCGTTTTTTTTTTCCCCCAACCAGAACTTTTAAGCGTTTCGGAATAATTATAATTTAATTTCTGCTTCCAACCCTCCAAGGATCACATTCATTTTTTATGTTGAAAAGAAGATTTTTCTGAAAAATCTACAAAAAATCTGGAATCCTCTCCATTGACGCCTTTTTGAGGTTTCATTTGTTGCTTTTTCGACTGGAACGTTTGCAAAGAACGAGATTTCCGAAAAAATTGTCGGTCGAGTCGAAAAAAAATCCATAGGATTCGCGGATCACATGATTTTTTATGGCATCGTGATCACAAGGGTCTTTTTCGTCCTGCCACTAATTCTCACGTATTGGGAGAGAAAAAAATCTTCAAAAAATCTGGAACACTCTCCATCGATGCAACTTTGAGGTTTCATAGCTGCAGCCCTTGCACTTGTTCTATCTTTGAATAAAACGTTTTGAAAATCAAGATTTTTGAAAAAAAAAGTTGTCGCTTGAGTCGAAAAGACCCGGATGATCTGCTGATCTTATGATTCTTTATGACACCATGATCAAATGCGTCCTTTTCGTCCTGCCACTTATAGCTCGCGCATCATTTAGAGAGGACAAAATTATTTGACAAAAAAATGTTTCAGAGAAGCAGATTTTGGAAAAACAACATGTTGCTCCACGCAAAAAGACTCGGCGCCGCGTTGGGTCAATCATTGATGATGAATATCCGTGGATTTTCAAATATTCATTGAATTTTTCAATTTTACATATGCTGCAGCGGTTTTTGCTGGACCAACGCATCGAGCGTTTCGAAACAACGATTTCCTGCATCGTGGTAAAGTTTAACAGGGAATTTGTCTTTGGTTACTTATTCATGGAATAGAAATGCATCGTTTGGTAGAGTCTGAAGGTTGTTTTGGGAATAACGCACCCTACAGCAGCCACATGCACAACCGTCGACGAGTTTCACAGAATTGTTTAAATTTAATACGGTCGCGTGCAAACGTAATGAGAACGTCGATTCAATTAGGAGCTGCCGAGAGTTTTAGAGTCATCAGCGCATAAACTACTTTCGTTTCTCTTCCTTTCTCGCCCTTGCTCCTTTCTCCCACAATCTCCCTCCATTCCTCTAAGCCACTTTCCCACTCACTCTTGCTATGTAGCTTTTGGCGTTAAATCCAATTTAAGTGCCGGAAGTGGGCAACCATCCAACCCTCCTAGATGCCCCATTGCTATCACCCTGACTTCTGTTATGTGCGTGGATTTTCACTCTAATATGTATACAGCTGTTTTAACAAAGAGTCAACAGAAAGCTAGACCGATGCGATTCCTCAAACTGATGAATTTATTAGTTCAATCCTCAGTGCAGTTTTTCCTCAAATTTCCAAGTGTAGACTCGAAGAAAAATCCCATTCAGAGTGGAATTGAAGTGATCCTGAATCTTGGGCCTTTTAAGGACGAGCATCTTTGTCCTTAAAAGGCTAAAGGATAGTCAACATCAAGCAACATGCCTGAAGCCAAAAAAAAAAACAGACTCTGGTCCGAATATTGAATTTTTTCTTATTATTCCATCGATACCGATTCTCGCCCATTTCCACAGTAACCCATCCATGACTTTTTTCCGTTCGAACACTGCAATAAACCCAGGTCGATCCATAAAAGTGAAATGAAGTTAAAACGTGCTGACGAATTTTTCGAACGATCGCCAATTTCCGATACTATTTTACCTTTCACCCTTTCTAGCGAATTTCATACAATTCAATTATTGCTCACACTCCCTCCGGAAAAGGTAATTTAATCGGACAGCTTTTAAGTTTTGTACGGTTAAAGCTGGAACTATATTCAGGAGCCAGTCCACCAGAAGATTTAAAAAAATCCATCGGAAAGTCCAACTTTTTGTTCAGAATTAGCTCTGCAGTGGAATTCATTCATTTCGTAATAACGTAATAATGTAACCACGTCGAGTGAAACTCAACCGCTGATAATTCCAGACCAATCCTGAACGGAGTGTGAGCCATCAGTCTGATCTCGGCATACTCGAGTCCTGTCACTTACATCTCGCGTGTTTGGAGAGAAAAAAATCTGGAATACTCTCCATTGATCCTTTTCGTCCTTCCACTTATATCTTACGTATTTGGAGAGAAAAAAATTTAGAAAAATTGTGGAAGATTTTCCATTGATGATACTTCGAGGTTTCGTAGTCGTGGTCGTGGCATTTGTCTTATTTGTAAATAAACCATTTTGAAAAACAAGATTTTCAAAAAAAGTTGTCACTCGGGTCAAAAAGACCCACACGATCCTCGGAGGAGTAATTTTCTTCAACCGGTCCATTCTGAAGTCCAAATCTGACACCTGCACAATTAGAATTCCTGTTAAGCAAAGCTGTTGAACTTTGAAGAGGTTCTCAAGTCTTTAAGACGTTGAATGAAATAGAAGCAGCTGGAGAAACGATAACAAGAGACTGTAAAGTTTTAGAAGTGCCCATATCATGAATGACCGAAACTAATGGTGAAGTGTTGTGTGACGGTTACAACCGGTAAGATTTTGAAGAGAGGTACATCCGCTGAAAGACATTGTTTTGTCGATTTCGATGTCACGTACATTTCCGCAACCTGGACAGCCGGTGTAAATTCGAGGGAAGAGCCTCCTGAACTAACTACACCTCGGCAGCACCTTGTATCATCACAAACCACCGTAGATAGCAGTGGAGACATTAGCCACAAGCGATTCTATAGTAAATTGAATACGGTTAATTCCGGTGTGCCTCGAAATGTGCGCTCAGCCGATATAGTCGAAACCTCGTAACAAACACAATTTCCAAGGCAGTGATTCGTGCAGAGAAAAGAGAGGAGAACGTACGAGCGAGCAAGAGAGAGAGAAAGAGAGAGAGAGAGGGAGAGGAAGAAGCTGTAAGCAGGTACAGGAACGTGTGTTTAGAGGAAAGCCCAACAGCCGCAAAGCGTAGCCATCTGTGCCTGGTGGCTGCACAGACTGCCGAGTCCGAATTCTCTTACGATTGGGGCAACAACGGAGCGGACGTTTACGGTAAATGCACGACTGAGAGAACAGGTTTAATTGTGCACCGATGTCCTTAACGAACAGAGACGAGAGCTTGCAAGGGAAAGGAAAACCATAAGGGAGCGAGGGGGGGGGGGGGGGGGGGGGGGGGGGGGGGAGGGAGGGAAGAAAGGGAGGAAGGAACGTGGCTAGTAAATAAAACACAAACCCGTATCTACATAGGCATGGCACTAGGAGTTAGTGAAAAAGGATCATCCTCTAAACTTCAAAGAAGTGGAAAGTGGAATGAAAAGGATTAATGGGAAACTGAATTAGTAAAATTTAATTGCAGAGTAGCCTCTTCGGCAATTCGATTCACTGTATTAGCTTTTCAGTTCTCATTCGACTCGGCAATTAAAACTTATTCTCAATGAGGATCCGATAATTCAAGGGAATACTGCGCAAAATCATCCAAACTGGCCGTTCCTGACAATACGACAGCAACCGGGAAAAATAAACACGTCAGAATAATCAGGAAACGTTCAACTTCCGAAAAACTTCATAAGCGCAAGGAAATACTTGAAAAAGTATCAAATTAAAAAAAAAATAATGATAATAATACATTTTGTAACAAAAATTGCAATATTTGACCTTGACCGAGTAAAGTTTATTATTTTTCCTTGTACGATGGTTATGCTTAACCATCACCCGAACAATGCAACCGGATTTTGCATTATTTAGTGAATGCGCACCCATCTAAATTATTTAACATTGCACTTACACGTCGAGTGCCATCCATGTCCTCGCGCTCGCGGCTCGTTTGGCTCCTGTCAATGAAAATGTTATCGTGCTCCATTAATTTTGATGCGTTTTCGGTCCGTTCAGTAGTCGATTGGAACATTGAACAGAAATCGTTTTCGAAATAGAACTCAATCGTCGGAGCAAGTATTCCGGCGTTCACGAACAGGCGTTACGTTTCACGCATATCTAGCTCGAATCCTAAAAAACTGCCAAGACTATTTAACCCGTGAGAATATTTTTCATCGCAAATTTTCGGTCCCGATGCAAAAAATTCGAGATTTTTTGCAGTAGAGAACGAATGTTTCAGGGAAAGTACGTGTACGAGTATTCATCATGACGACACCGATGACCGAATAAGAAGAAATTAACCCTGCGTGGATAATATGGGTCTTTGTGACCCAGACGATAACTTTTTTCGAAAATCTTGTTTTTCAAAACGTTTTATCCTCAAAATTGAACGAATCAAACGCCTACAAGTACGAGACCTCAAAGTAGAATCACTGGAGAGTATTCCAGAATTTTTTCATACTTTTTTCTCCACAACTACGCGAGATGACGCGAGATAAGGGGCAAGACGAAAATGACTCGAATGATCAAGGGTGCAATAAAAAATCATGTGATTCGTGGAGAATCAAGTTTATTTCAGCGACCCAAGCGCTCTGAGTAAATTTCTCAACCCCATAAAAAATGTACTCATCCTTTCTGATGATCCCATCGCTTGACCCACGAAGATTCGTTGCACTATGGATTCCGCTCTCGGAGCCCGTCAGGAAATATCCACACTAAGAGGCTCCACAATTTCTAGTCGATCCAAAAACACTTGACGAGTATCCGGAATCTCCGATAAGAGTCATCACTGTGATCACATTGGGCCCAACTTCAGGACAAAATAAATTTTCAAAACTTATGTCTCCAGATTCTGCGAGCACTTGCCCAAGAGGCACTCTGTATCGTTGGCGTACAAACTTATATCCTCCAGGAATAATTGAACTGATTGGGAGTTAGAGAATCGGCAAGAATTGGCGATGCCGGATGTCACTTATTTGGAGTGCCATCGACTTTCTTTTTGGTCATTACGAGGAACCTGGGAATTTTTTATACACCACGGGATCGATCAACAGCTGCTGAGGAAATTTCTACCGGGTCAAAATGACCCAGTGTGGCTGAGAAGGATAAAAAAACGGTAAACTAATCTTGAAATTTCATCACGAAGCCCAGTCTTTAGGTAGGGACTTGCTCACCAATTGCCGGAAGTAAGTACGAGAAGTTTCTACGAACTTTGAATGATCCTGTGTATAACGACTGACCTGGTTCATGCGAATAATCGCATGGCGATCTTTTGCTCTATCTGGGTCTTGCGAGTCCCGTGATTCTTAAGAAAAATAGAAAAAAAAGCGTTAAAAAAAAATTAAATCGGGTGCAGAGCATTAAACCATTACAGCGTGATCGTCAGCTCTCAAGCACGTTCTCATCCCTTCACCAAGACCGAGTAAGCAGCGACAAGCACAAGGGAAGCACGAAGGACGTAAAAAATACAGCAAGGGAGAGATAGACAGAGAAGGAAAGGACATGCGATGCAAAGACCAAACTTTTTAGTGAAATGCAGACGAGAACGATCACTGCTAGTCTCCTCAGGGCTTTTGCAAATTCCTGTCCTCGAAAAATGCCCAATAAACGCTATATATCCGAGTCCCTGGCGCATAATACCGTCAGGTGGGCAAAATGGTGCCCGAAGAGGTGGAAGCATCGACAAGGACCGTTATTAATTCATTCCTCATTGCTTATAACGACTTTCCCATTGGAACTGCAAAGTATTGGAAAGGACGGATGCAGAAAAAGCATCCACTTTTTTCTGGACTTAATTATTATCAATGGAGAATTTTTTCAGCTCCAATGAGCACACGAAAAAATAAATGACGCCTTTACTAATAGCCCGTTGGTCAATTGCTACCACGACGTGATTCTCCTACGACCGTGACTAATGGATATGGGCCAAGATAAATACTGAAAAGGGTTATCCATTTTTTCTGCAAACATCGTGAGAGTAATCTTCATCATAGAGAAACCAGTCTAAATTTCTGAAGAATATTAGCAGCGGAAGGATTTGTGTAGAATGGACAGGATATTAAAAAAAAATGAATAGGTCCATCAAGGTAACTAAGTGATGAGATGAACTGGTAAAGAGAAAGAGAGGGAGGAGAACAGAGCGAAAAGGTTTGTAGAAAAGGATTGCTAAATAAATCGCTGGTACGGTTAATGGAAGAAAAGCTCGCGAGGACGAGCGCTCTATTGGGTAGAACATAATGCGAGTACAACACGATGGATAATATAATGGAAGAAGAGCGAAAAGTGTAGAAAAAAAGTAGGAAGAATGAGGCAAAGCCTTACAGCATTAATCATCAGCGTGAGATGGAAAAGAGAATGTAAAGCAGGTATTTTTTTACGAGTACATATATACGAGGAGACTGGTCCAACATTGAGAATCTCCAGCTCTCATAGCTGATGATACTACTTGCTGAAAGTCACGAATTTTGCCAAGTAGCTAGAAATACCAGAAATAGTGAGGGTGGAAAGCTTGAAAAAAAAGATTGGGGGGGAGGAGAAAAAGGAATTCATAAGGCGCCCAAGTAAATTCCACCCGAAGTGCGACGTCAAGAAAAATGATTGTTTCGCTACACTCGACCCACTTCCCCAGCACCCTGGCGCCAGCTAATATCTCTTATATACCATGGAAATATTTTCATATCTATATCCATTTATACATACCGATGAATATACATTCTCCTATCTATGTACATACATGCAAGGTGAGCGGTGTACGCTGGTATATGAATGTTCCATGAAACGTTTATGCATAAATTTAACGGATGAGGCTGCATTGATTTACTCACTGAAAATAAATTCCCACAATAAATTAAAAATGCTACGGAACCGTGAGTGACTGCGATTTAATTTGAAATATGGCCCGAACACAAACTGCACGTGAACAATGAGCCTCCCTGACTCTTCCTCCTTTTTCGGAGGCTGAGCACAGGATTTGAGTGGATTTTATATAAAAGAAAAGATTTGAAATGCGCATTCAAGCGATACGGACACAAAAGTGTGTCTGGTGATGGGTCTAACTGAATTTTGAAATATTCGGGCATTGCTCTGCTTCCGACATCGTTGTATATCAACTGCTCGTGAAAGAATAGGAAGAAAAGAAGAAATTATAGCAAGTGGCAGGAATAAGAGGGTTAAAGAAGTGCGAACATAGGGATGTGCCCGGCGGCTCGAGGCGACGGAAAGAAGGTGTGATAATGGACTTTCAGTGATAAAATGGCTCTATACCGACAACGGCTTGCGCCAGCGGGTTATATCTAAGGAAACTATTAGACCAGCTTGACAAGAAATAATTTACGTATAAAGCCATGGCAGAAGAGCGTAAAAGAAAATTCATGGCACACTCTTTCTTTCTCTTTGTTTCCGTATAAATATATATAGCCAGGCCTCTCGCTCTCTCTCTCTCTCTCTCCCATTATTTTCTACTTCCTGTTTCTCTTTATCTTTGGCCGGATCTCCTATGCTCTTTTCCACGGCGCGTTCATCCAATAGCCGAGAAAGGTAATTTACCAGTAATTTCTAAATTGGAGGCCGAAGCATTCCGTGAGTCTGTCGTAAAACGAAAATCGCACTGGCATAGATATTGTCACTACGAGATAAAAGGAACATCGTGCAGAAAGCTTCCGTGCGAATCGTTCATTCCAAGCTAAGAAAATATGGCCTGAAATTTATCGATGTCTCACCATTGTACATCAATGCATTCCATGGACGACATCAACTTTTCCTTTTTCTCTAATACATCGAACGATCCACCAACAATGCGTGGATCGTGAGGCAAAATTGAAATTCAATTAAGAAATTGCACAGACAATCAAATTGGCACGAAATATTGATTTTTTCAATCAAAGTTCTCCATGATTTTGAAATTATTTCCATCAATTTTTGAAACACCATGGGCAGCGAGTAACGTCATTTCTACATCAGAGCTGGACGCTCGATTGACCATATGCTTCTGATTTGCTCGACGATTGGCTCAAATGCTATTAGTGGATCGTACAGAGTTTGGAAACAGATTAATCCGTTTAATCATGATTCTAAGGAGGAATTATACGCAGCGGGCGTTTAGTTTTGTTAAGCTTTATTCTTTGGAAAGTCTAGAAAATCCCTGATCTTTCACACAATTACCGGCCCCTCTATTTCGTCTGGAACGGATGCTAGATTGCAGAGGTGTTAGAAGTTGCCTCGAGGGAGCAAAGTTGAGCTCATCTCTTGGCTTCGTTGGGGACGTGCGAGGAAAAGAAAAAAATCAACAGAGTGTTACTTTGCCGCAAGTTCTCGACGTTTTATAAGGGCGAGCGAGGGACCAGACGCGAAAGAGTACGAGGGTTGGACGTTCAAACCACCTCCAATTTGCTGGAAAAAGGTAGAGACGATAGAAGCGGCTGGAGAAAGGAGCGCGAGGTTTTCGCCCCACAGCCAACTCCTCCAGCATAACTCGCAACGGTGATCCTGCAAAATGAGACACCACAAAATCTTGCTGAGCTTTTCCTCTTTCTCCAACTCCCGACATGCCACCGCCTCTCGTACACAAATGAGAGCTATACATAGCGGCTTAACGGTCAAAAGGAAGCTTAAGAAAAAAAGACACTTAATAACACGAGAAAAAAAAATAAGCTGGTTTTTTTCAGATTCCGACACCCGAACCGAACGGACTGGCTAATTCACGTAATTACTTTGACATCACATTAACGAGTCCCTGGCCTAATTATCGGTTCAAAAAAAATAAAATAAAAATAACAAGGAAATTAACTGCTACAACTCGACGTGAAGAAATCTCAAATTATTTCCTGATTATTGACCGTGGATTTGTCATCTGCTGTAAAGGAGGCCGTAATTTTCAAAAATGCGAATTTAATTCAACGATTTGTGGGCCTACGTCCACAAAAATCAAAATTTCTCCGATGAAGGTATTTTCTGTCGGTCTCCTTCGTTGTTAACACGCCACCCGAGCCATCTCCAGTTCCCATTCTCAAAAGCTGCTGCCCCGTTCTCGATACTCCCGTTTTGTTTTTTTTTTTATAAAATTTTGCTCGTGCCTACCGCGTACGTCGCTTTTTTTTTGCACACGATGAATCTTTTGACTTCACGTGTTGTCTCGATAAGCGAAACCCAGCCTTCGGAGGCTTTTTCTGCCTTCCACTGGATGCCACTCGGCGGGTATGAGGCACGTAATAGAAAGCACCCGCGCAGCCTTTCCTCGTCATCAACATGTAAGCCGTCTCGCAGGAGTGCCTGTCGATACTTTTCCTCGTAGAATCCTGAACGAGAATACAGGATCGGTGGGAATGGGACCTTTGAAATGGAAAAATAAGGTTGATATCTCGAGGCAACCACCTGACAAGTCTGCTGTTGCTATATATTCAATTTTCAAATTCTAGAAAAGTCATGTGCTTCGTTAAAATATTGAAGCTCGTGAATGCATCGTTCAATAAGCATTGCACGATATGCTGTATTGATGGAGGAAGAATATCGAAATAAAATGCAAAAGGAATAATCCAAGATCCTCACTACCAAAATTTTGATGAAAAAAAAATCGATATTTTGTTTCATCCGTTTGCCTCAACGTTTTTATTCGTAATAATCCCAAAATTTGTGTTGCTGCATCGAATAAAATGAGGGAAAACATGGAGTAATGTTTGTTGACGATTGTTTACGATGCAGACGTTATAAATAATTGAAAATGTGCAGATCAGATCGAGCAAACAAATGCAAAATACTAGGAGAAAGATTATTCCCTGAAGTAACTAATTAATCAATGTAATTTGACGTACTAAGTAATTTATAACAACTCGAGTGGCCATCAGGCTAATTTGCCTGCTACCGGAGAAAACAAAAGCGTGAAGAACACAAAAAACATAGTCGGCTAGCGATGAGAAAACGCTGAAGAGGGAAGGGAGCGAGAGAGCGAGTAGGGAGAAGAAATGTGCGTAGTGCTCAGGAGCCGAACCGACCAGGTGGGGAGGTTGAGGAGGCGAGGAGCCCACAGATAAGTTATCGCGTTAGCCATGAACGCCGGAGCTCGGCTTGACTTCATTAGCAGTACACTAATTATCCTCGGACTTGACGGGTAATGCAATCACGCTCCCTTATTTTCCCTTCTCTCCTAAGAATCCGGAGAACCTTTCGACTTATGCAACATCCCTTCGTCGCAGAAAACCAAATCTCAGTCCAGTCTCGCTTCTCGTTGTGATAACTCGAGAGAGAAAAAAAAAAAAAGCAGTTTCTGCAAAAATTTCTTGGCCTTTTCTCGGGCGACGTCGCAAAACTTGTTCATTTTTCTTTCTCAACTATATTTTTAGCTTTTCCCCCTCGCGCCCTATCCCTCTTTTTCTCTTTCTATGTATAAATATGTGTGTCTAAGTCTTTTGCGCATTTCTTCTTCCCCAGAGCATGAAAAGCCATCGCGCACACATTCCCATGAACTCACACCATACGATTCTCGATCCAAACTCGTTTCCTCTTCGCGTATACGCCGAAACTCTTCACATACACAAAAACCCACATACGCACGTGTAGGAATGCTTTTTTTTTCTATTCCCACGCCCTCGCAGCATGGCAACAAAAAAAGACCGCCATCAAGTTAGTTTTTCTCTTCAATTCCAGTATCGAAAGAAATCGACTCCTCACACCGCGAAAATCGTACCTCAAGGAAACTGTCCAACTTTTCAAGTTCTTATGTCAGACGAGTTCGTATACCGTGGCATATCATCCTCCACATTCGATATTATTCGATCGCTCCATGCATCGATCTCCATTTTTCTTTCAATACTATTTCTACAAGCAAATATCTCCCCGAATACAATTTTCCGAAGAGATCGCAATTGATAAGACATATTACGAGGAATTTCGGAGTTTTCATGAAAAAGAACAATTGTCGGTATATTGACTTGTCCATCGATTGAATTTTCCACGAAAAACATGAGAGTCGTCAGGAAAGTGAAGGACATTGAAAAAAAGAAAAAAATTCATTCTGAATTCTGCTCCGGAATTCATTGAAAAATCATCGATCAATCAACAACATTTTTTTATAATTAAACGGGGAGAAAAAAATGGACAAAAATTTGTTCGCCCATTCATTGTGACTCCGAGGATACTCGGCACTTCTGTAAGTCTTCTAACTTCCTATTTTCACGTAATAAGACCTGCTCGCCACTTTACAATCTTCTCCCTTACCGTGCTCCTCCACAAAGCGATCGATTGTTTCGAGCTTTTGGCGATTGAACGTCGTTCAAGGAACGTTCCGAGGTTCGGCGCTCCAAACCATTTCCACTCTATAGACCTCTAGCTATAGTAATGCGAATCACTATACACAAGGATCATATATAAATACGAAGCTCCATTGAATCGGGTGTTGCCAAAATGTTCTCGGGAATCCCGATTTTTTTTTTTTTTTCGTCACTGTGTCTCGGAATAATTCGGCGATTGTAAATTAAATCGCCAAAATTCACTCGAGCATTGAAAAGAAATAATGAAGGATCCCGCCAAATCGAACTGGAATCAAAATGATAATTTTCGTGTCCCAAGCGAGAAGCAAAAATATTTCAATCGTTTGTAATCGAAAATCAATTACTTCGGAATCTCGTGGCTATTGAAGTCTTTGCATTTATCGATTTATTTTGTGCGGGAATAATTTTATTTAACGAGAATTTAAAATACGGGGGAAAATTCAAAGAATCAGGGTGCAACAAGCACCGCAGCCTTCTTCTTGTAGCCCCGCAACGCTGCTTATATTTTTCACAATTTTCCTACGACAAAATTATAATTATTCGAAAATAATACGAAATAAAAATTAATTCACATTTCAATTTGATGATATGGAATCAAAAGCTTGATGCATTCAACTTCAAGCTGAAATTTATTTCAACGTAAAATTATTTCTCGATTCAAAGTTCAAAAAAGTGAAGACCGAAAAATTCTGGTAGGAACCGCAGGCGAATTGTGAAAGTGGTCCAATCGTAGATAGAATAAAACGACAACAATAATGTTCAAGGTGTATCGTTACTTAGAACTTTTCATAAAGGCAAAAAATAGTTTAGTTGAGATTGTGAAAATTGAATTAATAACTTGACATCTTTACGTTGTCACGTCCCTGTTCATAGCGAGAGGCTTCAAGATTCAAAGTATAAATAATTTTACGGTGTGAGCAGAGAAGCTCACACCGTAGCGATGGGAAAAAGAGGAATATGGAAGAAAACAAAGAGCTGCGTGAATGTGACGAAGGTAAAGGGTTGCTTCTTTAGAAGTGTCGAGTCTTCGAATATTCTTGTAGCCTCAAACGCAGCATTATTTCTCTTCCAAACTTGCCTTCGTCGCAACCTTTATCCTTCACCAATTTCGTTCAATTTACCTATCAAAACTTTGACACTTAAACTTTTCGTCTATAAACATTTAATAAACCTGTAAAGGAATTACCAAGTTTCTAAGTCTTCTGTCTTCGAAGGTGCTCAAAATTTGGCATAGGCATGGCTGGGCCTGTAGCAGCTCTGTACACACCCGGTTAATTCGAGAAAAAAACAAAAAAGAATTTCATTAAGTGAATAAAAAAAATTGAGTAAGGCATGGCCATAATTTTTTTAAAACAGTTTTCATTCTACTTTTTTATCACCTTATTCCAGTGAGAACGATCTCGTATTTATGGATTGTTTTCAAAGTATGAGACACGTGCAAATCACAAGTTCAAAATGATTTTTTAAATATTTTTTTATGGACTTGTTCGTCCTTTTATCGAATTTTTTGAAGTTTGTTTCCAAATTGAGACATTTTTCATTATTTAAATATTTATTCGAATATAGCCAATCACACTCGTTACTGCATCACTAGGGGCGAGTAATTCAGGAGGTAAAATTGCCCGGAATAAATCCTGTCATTAGAAAAAATAGTAAATAAATAAATGCTATCATTTTAATGAGCTCATCAGCGCCGAACTAATGAATATTTCGTCAAGAAACAAGATCCCTGGCTGGCATTAACCCAGGCCACGTAAGGTGAGGGTGAAATTTATGAAAAGTAGAGTAACCGTCTCGCCCGCAATCCTCGGTTCGTGCATTTTGATTGGTAGTCATAAATTTATGAATAGTAAAGAGAATTAATAACAATGAGGATGTGGAAAGAATGTTTGGCACGATAAATGAAGGAAATAGTGAGAAAAAAGTTGTTTGCGTAGGACTTGAACGATCCGAACTTGACTGGAGTAAGATTAGGTCCAGGATTTGATCGTAAAACGGCATGGGTCTGAAACGCGCTCTGAAGCTTCTGACGTTCATCACGTGTGTTTGAGAATCTCGTTCCAAAAGGAATTTTCAACTTTTCGTCGACCCGTTTGCTCAATCTGCCTTGGTACACGTTTCTCAATCTCTTCAAAGGACTCGACTCTGTCTTTTCTCTTGAACATTCAATTTTCTGCTCGTACATGGATGAGGAAATACCTCTGCAGTATTCCTCCTGTCATATATGTATGCGAGCTGTGTTGGAAAGAGCTGAGTGTATGCATTTCATTGATGCGTCAGCCGATAGCTTATTAGTGATTCTGACTGTGAAGCTGGGGAATAGATAGAAAGCAGGTGGGCCATGGGAACCGAGAGAATCTGAGAGAATCATGGTGAATAGGGCTGCATAAAATATCCAAAGTTGAATAGTCGAATGGGCAGATAGAAGACAGCAATGCGTCTAATGCAACGAATAACGAGCAAAAGGAGTACATGAGAACAATTCAATTCCGAACGTGAGGACGTGAGCCTCGATTAATTCGTCAAATTCTTAAAAAAACGTTTTGACGAGTCTTTTTTTGAAAATCCCGACTGCAAATGTTTGGTAATCAAAAACTTTCGTTTTGAAAGATTAAAAAGTCGATCCTACATTTGTTCGCTCGTTGCACTTTCGTAGCGAATATTTCCATTAGTCTTTGCCATCAACGATCTACCTTTGGGAATGGGGATATTTTCACTGGGCAGATTTGTACGTTCCGATGAGCATAAGCCACTGGAATATTAATGTATGGCTGACTGGCAAAAAAAAAGGTTCTGGACAGCGACATGGACCATTACACCCATGGAAATCGCTGGAGAAAAGTTTTAACGATGTCTGGGTATTCATGACGAAATAGAAAGGTGCTCAATGAAATTTGGAACAATCGGATAAATCAAATGTTTTCGTGTCGCTCTGAATTTACTCAACGCAATGATATTCATTGCCTTCGTAGATATGGTCAGGCGCCAATGACCTTCGGTGTTTTCTAGGCCAACTCAGGACGCTTCGTATCCTTTAATGTTCCTGGCTTTTTATCGCGGTCATTCGTTTGCGAGAAATCGCTATACATATGCACTTAGTTTATCACGGAGCTCGTAGGCGGTTGAACGAATGGGCGGGATGGAATGAATTGATGGGAGGAGAAGGGCTTTACTTTACCCCCCGGGATCGGAAAAAGCTTTGACCTCGGATTGCCTCTTGATTATTGCTCATGTTTTTTCGGGACCTGCCCAAGCATATCACACACTCGATTCTCAATACCATAAGGAAACGAGATAACTGTCAATGACCCTTCTTGACCCTTCTTTCTTGTCTCCTTTACAGCGGACAGTAAAGAGAATACAACGAATGGATTGGTGTGATCCAGCTCAGAGATTCATCATCGAGAACGTTTCCGACGTTCGAAAAAGAAAAAAAATGGAACCCAGAAAGTTGCCCATATTTTGGGGCCTGAAAAATATTGAATTCACCAAATTGACTGAACACTTGTTGGAAAGCTGCAAGAAGACCAAACACGAAGACCAAAGCCACAAGCACCAAATCTTTAAACTTGCCCCTCAATTTGCTTTAAACTGGGCAAATAAATGAGCGAGTATGGAGATAAGCTCATCGATAGGAAAGGAGCAGAAAAGTTTTTTTTTTTAAATCACCGATTACATGAAATATAGACGATTGATTCAGGTGGTTGAGGGTCGTATAAACTGCTTGATCGAGCTGATATCCCCAATGGCAATATTTCTTGAATGGCAGAAGGGTCGCTTGACGCATGCTATATGCGTTATTTCGACGGAGAAAAGAGGTCAAGTGTTGTCACGGAGCACGTGTCGACATAGACCGTTGGCAAATCCCGATTCGTATCATCGACAGTACTGATGATTGGACCGAGATACTCTGTGGCCACTGATTTTTCTTTTTTTTTTTTTTTTACTACTACGACTCTCCTTTCCTTTCACTCATTCTTCTCATTTTATTGGCTCTTCCAGCATCCATAAAACTCATCTCTATCCCAAACGTTTCGCTCGTTCGAATCCAAGGAAAAATATATTGTTTATCCATTATTTTGATAATTAATGCGATCGTTTCAATTTTTTTTATTAGATTCAGATTGTCAATGGTAAAGGAGACGGTCTCAGCGTTATCGTTGGCAAATACTGTATGAAAATGTTGAGCTCTGCTATATAAAAATAATGAGTTTTCGTTGCAGTGAAATAAACTTCACCATCGTAGAGTATTTTGTTATTTCTACACTGAGAAAACAGTTTATTTATAATGAAGAAATATATTTTGTTAGTACTTTTACTCAAACATTCATGAACTGTTACAAAATTTATTAATGGTTAAAAAATATCTTTGTTATCGGGATCAAATTTCATAGGCATAGTATTTCCTTGAAGATGATGATTTGTTCGATCGCTTTTATTTCCCTCATCTGAGTAGATGTTTATGGTCATCAAATTCATTTGGTATCAACAGAGGTTACGTTTTATCGAATAATTCATTTATTAACTATCAACAAATGTTTATTTCAAACAATCGCGAGAGGCTCAAATAAATGATGAATTAACTGTTCAAAAACCGTGTTTCGCCATATCCAACTTTAGATTCGTTAGCAGGTAACAAATCCTGGTTCATATAAATAAATCATTTTCTCAGTGTACACGTCTCCGTCAAAATATTCTCTCGTCATCGTTAACCCTTTCGCAAAATTTGAAAGCTAAGATTGAGGTATGAACCGACGTCAAGTTTCCCAGCAGTACCAAAAGCAAAAGGTTTCAACGTTAGAAATACATGTGTAATATACCTCGAGGTGCTCACAGGCTGTGCACATACGTGCTGTACCTACTCATGTACAAGTAGCAAATATTCCGTTCACTCTGATGGAAACGAGCCTGGCAATATTGTCAGGACGGTCTCGGAGCAAAAAGCAAGAGGCTTTTTCGTCTGCGGATGCTACTTCGTTAGAGCTGGAAAACCACAGGCATCTCTAGAGAACGTCAGCTATCCCGTCGTATCAGCAGTGCAACTGTGCAATGGACCATTCGGTATTTAACTTTTTTCTCTCGCTCCCTCGCTCTCTCCCTTGTAAATATTTAACCCTTTGGCTAGTTTTCATAAAAATCCTCCCCCGCTGATCTCAACATACACGAAAATCTGACGGTGGACAAGCGAAACGTGAACGTGGGATATTTTTTTCTTTTCCCAGATTCGACTTTTTGCGAGAATCAGCGGTAGAGTTTTTTCCATGAATTTAAAACTTGACATATTTTTAGCGATGCCATTTCGAAATATACAAATCCTCGTCCATTCTCCACCATATTTCACGGAAGTATAAACATTTCCTAGTCTGGTGAGCCGAGAAAAAAAACAAAAATCTAATTTCCTGGTAAATATTGATGAATTATTGATGAATAGATACAAAAAGTAAGGCAAGCTTTTCAAAAGGTACGTTTGTACCGAACTGCAAATGTTATGGCATGGTGAAAAAACATTGCATCTATCCTCATTACAATAAGAATGGATTACGTAAAGAATAAATAGCGGAGTAAAGCTCGGGGAGGAGTGAGGATCGTCTTATAGTTTAGTGTGTGAAATAAATGTCGACCCAGATGAGCAGGAGAAGAGCAAGACAATGATATGATTTTCGTCAAAAATCAGGGTAATCCTCAGTTGGAGCGACAACGATTTATACGTCAACGAATAGTATATTACACTACAAGGGCAGAAAGTTTGAGATTCCTGCACTGCACATCATGATGCCCGAGGCGAAGCCGAGGGCCATCATGTTGCGCAGTTCAGGGCTCTCAAACTTCTGCCCGTGTGGTGTATACTATTTTTCTTTATAGCC
>JAPYYS010000868.1:0-36771 GCA_030522525.1 Campopleginae sp. 14b
GAATATGAGCAGGAATAATTGGAACATCAATAAGATTAATTATTCGAATAGAATTAAGTAACCCTGGATATTTAATCAATAATGATCAAATTTATAACCCTTTTGTTACAGCTCACGCTTTTATTATAATTTTCTTTATTTAATCTGTAAATCTTGGTGCATTCACGGATGCCACGCGAAGGGGGAGAGAGAGAGAGAGAGAGAGAAAGAGGTGAGGCGATTCCCCTCGGGTGCATGAGCACCACCGGTATTGGACGGGGCATGGGGCTCGGTTCCGGTGAATGGTCGCGGTGGGTGGCCTGGGTTCTCGCCGGAGCTCTCCGTGTGCGCCAACCAAGAACCATCCAGCCATGCAAGTCTTTTCTCTCGCTCTTTCTTGTTCTCGCTCCGTTTGAGTCTTGGCCCAAGTAAAGCCAAGAGCCTCTGCGTGCCTCTGCCCCTCACCGAACAGAGTTTGAGCTCTTTCCCTCTCTCTGCTCTCCAAACTCCTACTCTCAATCTTCCTCCTCTTTCCATCCTCCCTCTCTCTCATTTTCTTCGTTTCTCTTGATCCACAACTCCATGCCGCCGCAGAAAGAGCCAGAAAGCCAGAGCAGCAGCTAAGCTCGCTCGCTTCGCGGCCTCACTCACAACTTCGTCAAGAAAAGGGGCCCCTCTCTCTTCTTCTGTTGTTTCTCTCCGCATCAGCTTCCTACCGAGCCTCACACAAACTCGTAACTTCTCTCTCCTCTGCACCCTCTTAGGCTCTTCTCTTTTTCACCAACGGACCCAATTCTCTCTCTCTCTCTCTCCCTCCATCCCTCTTCTTCCCGCGCCAATCGGTTCGATCTTTCGAGTGAACGAAAAATCTTAACCAGTACGCGAAAATTCGTCTCTGAAAGTTTTCCTCAAATAATTCCGACTCCGAAGGTCTTTTCTACGCTTCCAATCATTGCCGGATATTTAACTAAAAATATGGACCGTTCACACGGTCGACTGAGACTTTTATCCAAGATTTTTATTCTTTCGAAAGTTTTTTCTTTGTAACGGAGCAAAAATTATGAAGACCCCGTTCTGCCCTTGGTCTTATCTTCAAAATCAATGTGTTTATTATGGTAGGAAGTGAAGCATGTTGTACGGAGTACCGTTTCTTCCTTATGGTATGTTCGCTTAATTGCCAATTTGTATAAGTACGGATAAAGTTGCCCTTTCTCTTCCTCCCGAGATGAAAGTCCAGGATGTCTCGGGGAGATCCTCTGCAGCTTCTCTGCCGGGAGCTATATGGCAGTATCAGTGATTCTCAACTGTACCGAAACTCTCTTCACTCTCTCTCCCTCGCAGTCTCTTCGGCTTTGTAGAGTGAAGAGAGCAACGAAAAGCGAGAAGATTCTCGATGCTTTTGTTTTTTTGTTTTTTTTTCAAGAGTAACGTTGATGCTCGCGAGCACGCGGTACTCTTTATTCTTTTTCTTTCTCCCTTTACGTGCTCTTCGTAAATAAGAAAAACTACAAAACTCTCCAGCTCACTGGCTCCACCTTTTCCCTTTATTTTCTTCTTCCGCTGTTCTCGTTTCGTTCCCTCCTCCCATATGTTCGCTTCGCGATGTTTCTCCAAGCCGCGAGTCTCTGCAATCCCAAAAGTCACCGACGAAACCGCCAACTTTTACTTTCCGCCAAAACAAAAACTCATTCGCGCAGCAAAAAACTTGAAAAGTAAATGGAGATGAATCGAAAATTATTTCTTTTCGCGATGTCCGCTACAATGCCGACCAAAAATAACTGGATTAAAGGCACGTCGCGTAGCCACGATCTTACGCGTTCCTTTTTCTACTTGGAACGTCTGTCACATATTCATTCAATGTCTCCCGTGCATGGGAAAGATCTTACGAGTTTCCAGAAGATCAAACAGAAAAAAGAAAATACACGTGTGCAGACTGCCAGTCAAAGAGAAAGAGAGAACGAGAGACGGAGAAATATTGGAGGAGCAGGCTCGTGCTCCAAACAGAGGCCAGATCCTCAACACGTGCTTTTTATTTTCACACGCCGTTAAACTGTCCACACGTGTGTCTTTCACTCCAGATTCGATATGAGACTTCTTTCTTCCCCCTTTTCATTTTGACACGATGGACCACATCCCAGACTGCTGCTGCTGCAGTCCACGTGACGTTCATTCCTCATCTCTGCATTTACGTCCTTTCTCAATTAAAACACCAATGTGTTTCTCATATTTTCGTACGAGGAAGTGAAATTTGAGAAATTCTACTTCGTAACACGAAACCCCTGCGACAGGCCAATCTAATTTTCTGGCTCATATTCCTTAAAAATATATGCAGCAACGACTCGGAACTAGTTGCCCTAAAATCGTGCATAAGCTACGAGAGAAGGCTCACAAACCACCCAAACGCACTAGCGCACAATCTTCTCAATAGGAGAAACATCGTCAGGCGGTTTGTACCAGCGGGGACCTGCGACAAAGATTCCACGCGGCATAACCGCTCAATTAAAATAACAGCGAGAAGCAGATCGGAGCAAATCGCTGGATTTGCCCTCTAAACCAAAATAGCCCAAAATGCCAAAAAAACTATTAAATGCCAAAATAACGGCAGCTTATAGTTGTAAGCGGGAAATGTAAAAAAAAAAACGACTGCGAAAACTCGTCAAATATTGATTTTCGTCATCGTGGAAAGTGAAAAAAATGAAAAATACTTCCGGTTATGGGAATTTCGATATAAAAAATGAAAAGAATGGTTTCGAGAGAGATAAAAGTTGATCCATGGTGAGAAAATTGGTTCGTACCCTCGATTATTCTTTCTCCTTCTCGAATATCTGCTAATAAAAATTCTTCCTCGGATCTGCAATAAATTAAGCTTGTATCATCTCGTCGACGTCGATATCTCGAAGATTGAACGACAGTCACTTTATTAAATTCATGTAATTTGCGTTATTGGCAGTATATTATTTGGGTCTGCGAGGAAAGCAGCTGCCAGGAGAGTCTATTAAAAAAAAATCTATAAAGAGAGGGAGAAGAAAAAAGAAAGATAAAATTCAGCTTTCCATCTCTAATGATGTTTCGACCTTTGATATTCTCGTTAGGGCGGTACAGACAAAATAACAAATCGAATGGAATTTAATCCGAGCAATTCGTTAATTGCCTATTCAATCATGGCAAATACATTTGCCTGGCGGTATAGACAACTATCTATATCTATACCCCTTAATAACATAATACACATCTACAGATATGACTCGTATGCATATATATTTATGTCTAAAGGAGTGTTATTATTATTATATGCTTTTAACGAGTCCTGGTTGCTTCGCAGCGTTTATCTAAAGTATTTTGTTGAATCACATCAGAGATATATGACTTTAGATTGCCACCGAGATATCTTCTTTCGTTTCTCCGGCCGCAGCCTCCGCGCGCGCGCGATCTCTTCTTTCATCTTTCGCTCTCTTTCTAGCATTTTCTCTCTCGTCCTCTCTCGGTTCGGCTCGTTCGTTAGTACGCCATTGATCCTCTGCCTCTTTTTAATGAGTATTCGCTTGTGATGGAAGAACTTTGCTAGATCACACACCGAACTCCCTGAGCTCCATCAGTCCCGAAAGATCGGCTAAATCTTCATCTACGTATCTATATATTTATACATCAACAAAAGTATCAAGTCGAAAGGTATATACATGTATATACGGCAAGGCTACTTTTCGATGGACCGCCCAATCGCTCCCGCGGGGCTTTCTTCTTCTCCTTTCCTCGTAGAACATCTTTCCTCGTATTAAATGCATATATCCCTATATGTTTATATATATACTCGAGACTTCGCGGTAGTCCTTATGCTCCATTCTGTATCGAGCATCGACTACCATCACTAACATGAAATTCAACATCCACCAACCATATATACATATATATCTATGTATATTCTATACGTATATAGAATGCGCAACGCATATCTCGTGCACCTGCCTGTCTTTCCGAAACCAGCCTCCCCTTTGGTCCCCGGGGCGCATATACCTTCGTCCTTTTGTATATACATATATATACCTATACATATCGATGTGTATGGACACGAGCACACACACGTGGCTGCCACCATGCAATCGCTTCCAGAAGCAGCAGCAGAAGCGCTTTCCACCACGCGCTTCTTCGTCTTCTTCTTATTCTCCAAACTCCTCCGCCGTCCGTCCAACCCATTTTTATTCTTATTCGCCGACCGTTGTTTATTCAAGTGGATAATAATCGCGTGTCCTTCCTTCGCGGGCCCCATCCGCCCCATATCCTTCTCTCCAATTCTCCAGCAACGATTGTTATCCCTACTCGGAAATCGCACATACAATCCTTCCTCCCAATTTTCCACGAGTTAATAATTAAAATCTTGGCATTTTTTTTTTTTTTTTCCACAATCTTCGAAACGGGAACACGAGGATTCTTCTCATTCAATTATTCCAAGATCCTTGTCGCGCCGCCCTCACTCCCTTTCTATCGATCTGAAGTTTGAAACTTCACACGCCCCCCCCAAAGCCTCTTAATTACGCGGCGATGTGGAGAAGATTTTGGAGGAAACAGTTTTTATATTATATACTCGATTCTGTACTGCTGGCATGAAGTTTTTTTTTTTTTTTTTGTCGATCAAAGAAACAGTCACTGCGAAATAAAGGCCAATATATATAATAAATATTTGCTACGGAGAGAGCGAGCAACGGAGAGAACACAAACGACGAGGGCGCCGGGGAATAAACGTATCGAAACAATGGAGCCAATGTTGATGAGATGTGCGCACTCGAATTGAAGACTCTTTTCTGACTCGAATGGTTGTTGCTCCGGTGGGCCTTAAGCTTCCGACAGAGAAATCGCGATTCACGGAGGCCCCGAAGCTACAGAACCAACCGAAGAACGAGACAGAGAGAAAAAGGATAAAACGAAAGCAAAGAAATATAGAGAAGTAGCCAAGTCAGGGGGAGAGGGTGGAGGGCTCGAATCTTACGGTGCAATTACGGTAGCCGGAAGGGTACAGACCCGCGAGGCTTCTCCGCTAAGTGAGACAGGGACGGAGAAATAATTACAGAGACGCCCCGTCGATAAATCAAGAAATTCTCTCTGTCTCCTTTTCCCCGTCTCTTTCTTTTCCTCCACCATGTAAACCCTTCTTCCTCGATGTTGTACATCAGCCTCTACGGATATTTACCATAGCCTCTAACTTATTTTACCACGTACGAAAATTATTACGGAATAAATTCCAATAACCTGAGAATCAATTTTATTAGAACTTTTCCTTTTCTTACTGCATATGGCGCTTCAATAAGAAATTATCAGGCTTCCCATCTCTGCCAGAAAATATTTCACACCCTCGCAAATGCCTCTCATATTCCATCAATTGAGCCATTAATCGCGATTCGTTCTTTTTCATTGAAAAACAATCAAACTTTCGACACGAAACTTCCGAATAACCATTTCTCATGCAACGCGATACGTTTCTACAAATTGAATAAAAATAACTTAAAGTAAACCAAAAAGATTTCGATTAATGATCACAAAAATATCCGAGCATCACATTTAGCAGCAGTTTGAATTTCCATGAATTTTACAATTTTTTATTAATTTTTCTATTCCTATTTGTTTTTTTTTGTATTCGCATGTGTATGCAGGTTTTATAATATAACGCGTTCATGCCTTCATCAACATCTTATGGGTTAATATAATACTCCTATTCACCTCTTTCCACTTATCTCTCCTCTCCCCCTCCTCTCTCTCTCTCTCTCTCTCGCTTTCTCGAAGCATTCTCCGTTCGGTCTCCCTCGATCCTTGTAATTTCCTCCGTTAGGCCGCTTCGTATACTGCCACAGTATACGAAGATCTCCGGGAGAGTAGTGTCTTTATTACGAGAGATAGAGCGAATGAGAAGGAAGAGAGAGAGAGAGAGAGAGAGAGAGAGAGAGAGAGAGAGAGAAAGAGAGAGAGGGAGGATGAAAGAGACGGAAGGAGAGTCGAGGTCTTTCAGTGTTGGGCCAAGACGCCTGGCGAGAGATACCCGCATTCTACAGGCTGATTCATCCTGACCACGAGAGACGAGAAAGAAAAGAGAATAAAAAGGGATGCGGAGGAGTAGGAGGAAAGCAAGCGCACGTGCTTCGTGTGCCTTACACGGCGATACCTCGACAAGGATCATCAAACTTCCGCTTTTCATTTTTCTTCTTCCGAAATCTCCCTCAAAAACAATATTTACAAACAAACCAATCGAGCCCGATTATTTAGTCATTTTTTTCTTCCGACGGTTTTTTAAATTTACGAACGAAAATGTTTCACTCACCGACACACTTTCGAGCGTGAATAAAAATCGCTCCTCCATTTTCCGTCTCGTCTCGGTGTCTGATTTTTCGACTTCTCATGTTCCTGAGTATCGTCAAGTTGTTTACAAACGCTCGAGGTTAACGAACGTGAGATGAAAATTGGAAAAAAAAGCAAAACTTTTGATCGATCGCCTGTACCTCTTTATTTACCACTTTTTTCCGTCCGTCCTTCACCATAAAAGTTCATGATTGCGCAGATTTGCAAAAAATAAACAAACGGCCCTCCGTGATTCTCCGCTTTTTGACTCCTGAATTATTTTCAGTAAACTCGCGAAAAATCATGCGAACGAACGGAAATTCTAAACCCTGCGTAATTATTTTTTAATTTACCATAAAATTAATTTTTTCACGTGTCGTTATGCAACTCGAATTAATTGAAGAATTTTCGTGTAATTGAGAACCGCTGAGGCGCGAGAGCAACTGAGCCAAGAGAGGGAAAAAGACGCGGGTGGTCCATGGTCGCGCTGAGCGCCGCGCCGCGAGACTCCGCCGGAACGAGCAAATACGCCGTCGGCATTTTTGACGGTGAAATCTTACTAGAAGGAAGCAAAAAGAAGTTTGAGAAAATTCAACCCTCTCCCTTCGTCTCCTCTTCCATGCCAAATCCTAGAAGGGAGCTCCCTCTCGTCAGCCAATCATAACGACAACCACTGTACCACATTGTATAACGAGACTTTTACCAATTACTTTGCCCACGGAACCCGTATCTCGTCCCTCATCGTCTCGAGCACAAACACGTGATTATTTTCCTTACGAGCACGCATCCGGAACTCTCGCTATTCCGATCAGCTTTTTTTGTTCTCTGCGTCCCGGACTCGTGCCTCGGGACACAATTTTTCATGTAAACGTCGTCAATTTTTATAATAATGAAAGAAAAAAAAAACAAAATTTTACTTTCCATCACAAATGCAATAAAAAAGAAAAGAATTTTATCTGCGAATATTGATGGATTTTTGTGAACCTTCTTCTTACAGAAGGCGGAAGGTTGCAGAAAGAATTGTTGTACGCGTCAGAAGCACTGGGTGAGGCAGCCCCCTCGACACATCAATTGGTCATACAGACACCGAGACATGCGGGTGCGAATATGCTTCATCCGTCAGCACTCAAAGAACATTTGGCTATTCTCAGAGCAGCGACGCAGGTCACGGTGGACCTTTTCGAAATGTAAGTCTCCACATGCACTATCAATTATTCAAAAATTACTGGAAAAATGTTTTGTTACTTCCTTCTCAATCAAAATCGATCAGCAGCTAAATTTTGCTCCTTTAAACTTAAATACAAAAATATATCAAGCCACAAAAATCGAAGGCTGCAGAAAACCAAAAAAATCTTGAGTAAAGAGACGAATTTGAAAAACAAAACATTTAGTCAACATATGGCGAATTATTGTACTTACGAATGCACGTGTTTTCTCGTATGTTTTTAGCACGTGGAAGCTGAAAGACATGTGTTACGCGCCAACCATACCCAACTTCGACATGCACTACATCGACCAGGTGATACAGCCTCGCCAATGGCTACTTATATATGTAGTTTCAATGTATAACCTCGTCTCGATTCGTGTGTACATACACACGTGAGACAAATACCCGCGCATACACACAGGGAGAGAGAGAGAGAGAGAGTCCGATACGTTCTCCTTAAAAAATATGTGTATAATCGAGCTCGTTCGAAGCATTATATACAAGGAACGAGGAACGTGCCCTCCCGAAGTCTCTTTCATGTCTCTCGCACACCACAAGAGCACCGAAATGCCAGAGCAGGAAGAAAATAACGACGAGAGCTCACCGTTAACGTCAGGCTCGTTTTCATTAATCGTCAAGTTGTACTTTTCTCGTATACATTGACGATGATTTACACGACATTCTCTTGATAATGCCTCATTTTCAAATTAACATCATTCGACCACAATGGAATTTTTTTTCGTTGGATTTGAATCTGCTGAAAAACATTAGTACATTGAGAAAAAATAACAAAGTTATTTTAGTTCTTTGGGATTGAACAATATTTTTCTTCGTGGTTTAGTAAAAAATGAAAAATTTTGAGCCTCATTGAGTTGTCGAGAGTTTTTTTTATTTCTCCGATATATTTTCTCTAGGCTGTTGCCAGTCATGCTCGTTCATTTTTTTTCGCAACACGTGAAATTTACGTTTTATTCTCTCTCTCGCTCTCTCTGCCTTGACGACGTTCGCTTCGAAGCAAAGGAGGCGGTCTCGCGAGGGCTAAACTAAATAAGCGGTCGAGCAATTAGCTTGGCGTAATGACGGGGTGCGCCACGGAGGAGACGAGAGAAGAATATTTCCTCCGTCTGTTTTTATTTCAACTTCTATCTCTCTTGGTACCCCCGCGCGCGCATCACCGGTGACATGTGTGGTCCAGCCGCAAAAGCACCAACAGCAGCAACATTCATGTCGTCCTACATCACCCATCTTACCCTTTTTCCACTCACTCTTTCTCTCTCGTCTCCGTCTCGTCATTAAACGCGCAAAGCCCGAGGGAGAGTAGAGCGCCGCCCGATAAATAGCCAGACTCCTTGCCAAGACGCAGCAGGTACAATTTCATGTGCATCTATACACACATGTGCTTCGAAATATATCGAGCATCAACGGCTATATCGACACGGAAAAACATCCTCGCCGGCTATTTTATTCCTGCCTTATTTCATTTACGCTGAATTTTTTTAAATTCAACTCAATTTTATTTTCCATCACTCGAAAAAGGAAGAAATAAAACAAGGCGATTTTCTTTCAACTTTGAATGAAATTCCTGTTCGTTGTCTTCCGGAACAACTTTCCCAAACAGCCTTCCCTGGTTATTTGAGAAATTTTAATCGATATAAAGATTCGGTAACCGATAAACTTTCCCAACACGTCCGAAAAAAACCGGAGGAAAGAAAAAAGAAGTAACAAAAACTGGAAACCAACACTACGATACTCGTGACCGCCGCAGGATTCCAGGAATACGCAGGTCAACTTTGTTGGACAGTCCCACGTGGCTCCGTCAATGTGTGGAGAAAAAAATGGCCATAATATATCATAGAAACCATAAAAAATGAATTATTTATGTTGAGCAATCCACGTGACCCAGTATTTTTATTTCATTACAGATTTTCGACAGTATAATACCTTGTGCCATCATTACACCGCTCGACTGTTTCTGGGAGGGCAGCAAACTCCTCGGGCCCGATTATCCAGTTCAAATACCGTAAGTAGTGCATTTTTACGATTATTTATGTTTATTTCATTTTAAGAAATATAAATCAACAAATAAATAAATAAATAGCTGTGCAAATTTCGAAACATCTTCCAATCGATATTGCTCAATTTAATTGATAAATAATCGGACGGAAAATTTCGATATTTTCAAAGATACTTGACGATTTTGATAAAATGACGTTTTACCGAAAACAACAGGGGCGCGAAACTCAACAAATACGTTAAATGGACGAATCTCAATCCGACAGCCTTGCTGGACGAAGTGAAACAAATGGGTTTTATGTTTCCCTTCAAGACCCTCGAGGATTACATGAAACGTTCAGGCATAACGAACGCTTATCAGAGCAAACCTTGCCTGGATCCTCAAGATGCGGAGTGTCCTGATACGGCACCGAATAAGAATTCTGGACAGGTAAGAATCGAGCATTAATTTGGCAAAGAAAAAAAAAACAAAATCACATTAATTGCATGGCAAATGAATCGATTACACGAATCCTCATTTCATTCACGATTTTTCCTTCTCCTTCTAATATCACGTTCGCTATACGTGTACCATTGTATTTACAGCTGCGGTTAAACTCGAAAATCGAAAGACAATGTAGATAACTGATGGTCGGTTGGTGTGTTTCTATGGTTAGCACGTGACAATCCTTCTACGAATGCGAATGCATCGAGCAATATCTTTTTTAAATTCATTCGGCGTACGAACCTCGTTCGCTAACCGTGTACACGCGAGTATGGACAAACGTGTTTCCATGCGTTATTAAAACTGGCGAACGTCACAGCCTCGTGGATTTTTCAACGACTGCCTAGTCGATGGGAACGTCAAATTTTCCACGCCGATTACATCAACGAGGATTGTTTATCGCACGGCGATGGTTTTTCGCGTTACACATCGCTGAACATCTCCGAATAATTGGAGTAACGAGAGAAAAAAGCATTTGCCAGTTCTACGTGGATGTAAATTAGAATTTGGTGGAAAAAAGACTCGCAATTGTGCGGGAAAGGGAAAACGAGATATCGAGGGACGTCGATGGAGAATGACGAGAAAAGGCCGAGTCTTCATGGAGTAAAGAGTCTCGATAACAAACCCAGGGAATATACGACTGCTAAATGCCAAATAGCTCGGCTCCCCGTTGATATACATACATCGTCTTCCCGTAAACTCGAGTCGCTCGTTTCTCTTTTCCTTTTTTTTTCAATCGTTTTCTCTTCTCTCTCTCTCTCTCTCTGCCTCGTTCTCATTCTCACGCCCTATTCCTGTCTCCTTCTTGCTCCGCGAGCATCCCCCTCTCTCTCTCTCTCTCTCTCTCTCTCTTTTTCTCCTGGCTCGCCACGCTGTTGAGGCAAAATCGTCGATGGATATGCGGGTCGCGTGGATCCACGACGGGGTAGCATTAAAATAATAAAATCGCGAGATGTGCGTCATTATTGCGCTACGCCGGTGGTCGTTTGTCCGAGCAAAAGCCCCGCCACTGTCTATACGGGAATAAACTTTGATGCTATGCGAAAGAGCGACCGAGAGAGCGAAACGAGCCAGCACACCGCCGGCATATTATCCACCCATCATTTCACTGCCATTAACATACGCACACCAACTCCCGGCTTTCCTTCTCCGTGTATCCTGTACATAAAATCCTACGTATCGTGCTTGCTCCTACCATATGCTTACTATCCACTATATACTCAGTTACATGGGACTCGCGATAGCCTCACCACTACTTTGTCAGCATTTAAATCTCAGTCCTCCCATTTTTTAATCTCCTTTTTTATTCTTCACTCAATTTACATTCGTTCCAATGAGTATTTACTTTTTTAACGATGTGACACAATTTTCGGTCCCTCGGCTCGTCCTTCATTGCTCGTATGTCGAAAGTTTCGACGATGGATATTTTTTCTTCTAAAAAACAGTGAAAATTTGATTTCTTTTCACATCTTCGCTCTCTCGCGGTCAACGACTCTGAGGACACCCCGTACATTGGTTTCGTGCCTCAGCCGAGAAAGGAACTCACTCCGGATGCTGGTGGCGTCGATTAATTTCTCGTAATTGAAACCTCCCTCGATTTATGTCGTCCGCAGTTGAAGCCCGTAGGCGCAACATCAGCATGTCAAGACTTCGGTCACGCAGTCTCATATTTTCCCATACGTACCGTCCCACCGTTTTCTATTTCTATCTCGCTCTCACTTGCTCGCTCGAATCTTTCTCGTTTGATCCCTCCAGGCCTTTCTATACGACAGACCACGCCGCGATTATCACTTATATTCGTGTGTATCACCCATCAACAATAATTGCACTCAATGGGAGCTCTCATATGGTCGTGAACTTCACGTTTCGTCGTTAGGGGCTTGACAATTACCTGCCACCAACGTAAAAATAACTTGACACGCTTTTCTACAGTTTTTTCCATTCAATTTGAAAAATTTCGCTCCAATCGAAAGTTGTCACTGGTTTTTGTAGATAAAAACTCGCAGCAGCCGACGCTTCGGCATTGATAAAAATAGTCCATGATCGATTATCTTGACAATTTTAATTGAAACTCTAATTGCAAGTAAAGATGACGAGCGACAATATATCGCAACAGGATATTCCATAATGAGGGTTCTGTCGACTCAAAAAAAGTGGCGAGTTTCTGTGAAAAAATATTGTGCAACAATCGTTTCCAAGGAGTCGCCTTTGTCGCGGCATCTTGATCCATTAGTCGCGCGCACCTGCACGCCCTCTGTGACGTTGTTTTGTTCTGTTCGGCACCTTCCTCACTGGTCTCTCCACTCCGAAAGAAAAGACCAAACAACTGGGTGACCATTCTCTATTCCGAGAGCGGCATAGCTGGATAGCTTGGTCCAACAGCAATCCTCTCTTTCCCTGCTCGCGATGATGAAGTTATCAGAGAAGCGGTTGTCTAACAGCTGCAAGCTTTTTGCTCCGAGCTCCGGTAATTCTCTTTTTCATCGTCGACGCGCCACCTCTCTCTTTTCTTCTACAATAGACTCCCTTTACACACTTTTGTATCTTTCATCTCGCCTTTTTATTCGCTTTTCTTCTTTTCTTCCATTCCATCCTCTTTCGCTCATCTTATTTTACTTTTTTTCGTTTTTTTTTTTCATCAATTTTCTACTACAAAGTAAACTGCGCGGAGCACGAAGGAGCCTGCAACCTGTACCTATGGCGTTATTACCAGTATCGCGAATCGCGTAATCCTCCAACGTTCAGTAACGGATCGCTCCTATCCGCTTAATTGCAACCGGTTGGATTTATTGAAAATACTATTTTGTCTCCCTTTCCGATCTTCCCATATGTTTTCGTCGATTTTTCTGTTTTCGACGAGCTCGAGCCGATTCTCCCTCCTCCTTCGCCATGTTCTTTTTCTCTCATCTCGTCTTCGCACTTTTTCAACCTTCTAGCCGAGCTTGCCAAGCACGCGTCCGCTCTGCCGGTCTCCATCGTAGCGTGCTACGCATCGATGCTTCGAGGGGATTGAAAAAAACGAAAATAAAAATAACGGGGTAGGGAGAAAGTAATAAGGGCAGCGAACACACGCGAGACACTTCCTTCACCTTTTTCTTCTTCCTTCTTGCGAAAGATGTGACGTAAGGAAAGGAAAAGAGCGTCCGCTGCAAAAATCTGCATCGAAAACCGTTTTTTTCTTCATCGATTGTGTCATTGATTTTAAAATGAAAATTTGATTCGTCGTTGATGAAATCTTCTTGGATTTAAAATTTCGAGATGGGAAATTTCTCAATTAATCCAACAACGATCCGTACATTTTTATGCTATCGTAAGTTTACAACGACGATTTAAAACTTCTGTCCCGTATAAAGTTTACGTGGATTGTTAAAATGTCGAAATAAAGAGGGAGGGAATCTCGTAAAAAAGTCGTTCAAGTTAAAAGCAATGTGCTGGCGTTATACGGAGTCTATAAATTCCTGAGTTTCGGTATTATTATCCTGCTAGATCGAGTTGTACGTTGAACGTCTTCTCGGATTCCGGAAGACTTTGGCTTATTTTGTTGCCTTGGCTGGGCCGTTTCGGGGCCTCTCTCATACCTTTACTTTTTTCTTTCATTTCTTTCGAGCTGTCTGTTTCTTTCTTTCTTCTCCCTCTCTCGCTCTGTTCCTCGGGTTGCGAGACTCGTAACGGTGCGAGAAAGTCGAGACGAAACGTCGAGCAAGAACAGCAGGCGACTGAACGGAATACAACGAAGAAAGGGAGAAGAAGAACGAAAAGGAGAATATGGTTGGAGCGTGTTGCTTACGCCACTGAGACTTCATGGACGATGCCTAGGCCCTGTACGATAACGACCTGGGTGGGCGAGCATTACCTTGGGCCACGGCTCTCTCCGGCATGCGGGTGTCACCCCAGCTTTTCTCTTTTCTCCTTCGCTCTCTTTCGCTCTCGCTCGCTCATTCTCATTCGCGACTCTTCACTCTTTCTTTCGTTCTACCTCCCTCACTGACTCTCCATCTTTCTCGTTATCTGTCCATCTCTTTTTTTTCTTACTGCTGGCATTGTAAACGAAGAAGAGAAAAGTTTTCCGACGGAGCAAACACCCTCGGGGGTTTGGTGTGCCCAACAGGTCCATGTGGTACACGGCACCACGAGGTGTTTTTCTCGCCTCAACTGTATGGAAATGGAAAGGAAAACATCGAGTTCCTTACGACAACAGAAAAAAACTGCCATCAAGAAAAATTCACATCATCAGACGCACTAGTTGAGCGATAAAAAAAAAACCTAAAATAATGAGAACGAGGCAGAACCTCATGGAAATATCGTCAGGATCAGTAAAGTCGGTGGAAAAAAAAACTTGAAAATTCTCATGAGAATAGGAAAAAGATATTTCTTCCAGCCTCTGAGGCAGCCGACGAGTCTCCAGCAGGCAGAAAGAGGCAGGGGGTGACTTTGGTACAAGAGAGATAGCTCGGTAGATAAAATTCACGAGATCCAGAGAGGGAAAAGGGACCGAGGTTTATCCAACTGAAAAGAGAAGAATAAATATTTTTATAAATTATTACGAGAGCCGAGGAATTCCTCAGCGAAGGTACGAACCAGGAACTGAAAAGCACGCCAGAGAAATAGTCTCTCTATACGCATCAACGTACAAATCTCGAAACGTTTGAGCAGCGAAGAAAAAAAGAAAAGATGAAAATAAAAAATAAAGCACTCGGGGTCGTTGTTGTATACGAGCCACCGAGAACTTGCACTCTTATGGACAGCAGGATTACGGTTTCGCTGTTATGGCAACTTCGGAGTGAGATACTCGCACCCAGAGACTAGACACGAGCGTATACGACACCGTAGAATTGAGTATGTGAGAAGGTTGGTGAGCAACAGCTATGAGATGCTTTTGTCGCTGCGGTTCTTTCGCTTTCTCTCTTCCTCAACGAAAATAAAAGATAAAAACATGGAGAATAAGAAGAGGAAAGAAATAAAGAAAGAAGAACAAGAAGAAAAGAGAGGCAACGGTGCTTCATACTCTCTGGCAACACACGGAGCAACTCTCTTTTGCCGAGGCTGAGCTTGGACCCCACAACGCGGTTTTATGGGGCCCTATAAAAGGGGGCAAGAGTCTCGCTCGCTCGCGAACGTACAGTCAAGCTTCATAAATATATGGGCCATTCCCAAGCCAACTCGATCCTCGTTTCACTCTCATCCTCTCACGTTTCATCAATATATATTTCCTCCTATTATTTACACAGCTTAAGAGACTCGAAAGATTCGAATTGAGCGATAAGCCCAGTCAAATAAACGTCATCCTTTCTCAATTTCTGCAAAGGAGACGATCAGTTGCCACAAAGTTTCCATTCCCATCAACTACCCACTAATTTATTCCCCTCGACCATACTCTCCCATTTTAGCAACAGTTTTCGTCCTCTCAACGACTCAACCTTCCCTCATTCCGATAAGTCCAGGACTATTTTGAACTTGGATCGATTTTGCATCGAGAAACTCATACATGTGTCGGCAAGGCCTCTCGTCGCGACTCCGGCGACTTAACCCAACCCTCCCTACGTATGTATACATGTAGGCACTCGTATACATATACGTACGACTTATACATACTGCATATCATATTATTATGGTATAAAATGGATACGAAGAGGACGGGTTTCACCGAATGCCGTACGTTACGTCCAGAGACGTCTTTCACGAAATACACACAGCGCACATGTCATGCTACACGGATGCGTATATGCATGTTATATAGTTATAAAGGAACTCTCAAGTTCTTACGTGCACGCGTATCGTGTTAATTGGCTTGTCCTTTCGGGATGGACACGTTAGAAAACGCGATAACGAGACTGGCGACTCTCGGAGAAGAGTTTCTCGCCGGAATAGAATTTATACGGTGGTACACGTATCTCTGCTTCTCCTCCCTTGTACGTGAATCCTACTTTCCTCAAATGGACACGAAACCTTCTAACAAATTCCACAAACGTGTCTTGCTCCGAGTAAAACATCCAGAGAATGTGTCAATCTTTTCTACCTATTTTATTTATCCTTTTTTCAAACATTGTTTCTTCTTCTTGAATCAGATGCCGGACATCGGAGCTGAATTGACTGGTGGCTGTTACGGTTTTGCTGCGAATTACATGCACTGGCCTGAGGAGTTGGTCGTCGGTGGTGCCAAGCACAACAAGACCGGCCACTTGACACGAGCTGCTGCGTTACAAACCGTCGTACAATTGATGGGCGAACGTGAACTTTTCGAATTCTGGTCAGACACCTACAAAGTTCATCACATCGATTGGTCCCAGGAAAAAGCTTCTCAGGTCCTTGAAACTTGGCAACGAGCCTTCAGCAATCAAGTGAAAAAACAACTCAATGCTAGCGGCACCGCACCTTATAATTCTTACGCGTTCAGCACCACCACCATGAACGATATCCTTGGAAAATACAGCGAAGTTTCCGTTATGAAAATCAGCATCGGCTGCGGACTTATGGTTTGTATTTCTGGCCAATTGTTTTCCTTTCGTCTTTGGGGAAGATTAATCTCGTCAGAATAATGAAAAAAATTAATTATATTATTGCAGCTCTTGTACGCCGGAGTGGCTCTGTTTCGTTGGAAAGATCCGGTGAGATCGCAGTCGGGCGTCGGCATTGCGGGCGTCATGTTGGTCTGTGCAACGGTAGCGGCTGGTCTAGGCTTTTGTGCTTTGTTGGGAATCTCCTTCAACGCAGCGACAACGCAAATCGTGCCTTTTCTGGCTCTCGGTCTGGGTGTCCACGACATGTTCCTCTTGACGCATACGTACGCCGAATTATCGGTGAACGAAGTGCCGAGCGGAGAACAAACCGGCGTTGTCCTCAAGCGTACGGGTCTCTCGGTTTTGTTAACCGGACTGAGCAACGTATCGGCATTTTTTGCGGCTGCGATAATCCCCATACCAGCATTGCGAGTTTTTTCACTGCAGGCTGGTATTTTGATCCTGTTCAACCTTGCGGCGATGCTTCTGGTGTTTCCGGCGATGGTGAGCCTCGATTTGCGTCGAAGAAGATCCGGAAGATCCGACATTCTTTGCTGCTGTTTACCAGCGATAACGAGCAACCGAAATGGCAATTTTCGACACACCTGCGGAACCGCCAAGCAAGCAGTCACCCGAGCAATTCCTCCCGACCGCCGGGAAACTTGCACCCAAATATTACAACCCAGCGAAAATCATCAAAACGAATCGTGGGTCGGGGGAAGGCTCGGGGACAATGAAAACGAAAAAAATTTCTCCGAAGAAGACACTCTGACCGGCTGCACGCAGGATGAATGTCTCAGCTTCTCGTTAACCCAACTCGCTGCCAAGCACTACGCTCCTTTCGTAACAAAACCAACGACCAAAGTTTTTGGCATGTTGCTCCTAGCTGGTGTGTTGGCCGGCAGCATATGGCAAGCGATGCGAGTACACGATGGCCTCGAGCTGACCGATCTCGTGCCACAAAATTCCGACGAACACTCTTTCCTCGCTGCTCAAGCCAAACACTTTGGTTTTTACAGCATGTACGCCGTTACCGGACGTGACTTTGAGTATCCGAACAATCAAAAATTGCTTTACGAGTATCACGACGCTTTCATGAGAGTTAAAAACGTCATAAAGAACGATGACGGAGGCTTACCCAAATTTTGGCTCAGTCTCTTCCGGGATTGGCTCAAAGGCTTGCAGTTGGCTTTTGATCGCGAGTACAGAGATGGCTGCATCACCCAAGAAAGATGGTACAAAAATGCCAGCGAAGAAGCGATCCTTGCTTACAAACTTCTCGTACAAACCGGACACGTTGATAACCCAATCGATAAAACCCTCATGACCCAAGTTCGTCTCGTTGATTCCGACGGCATCATCAATCCACGAGCTTTCTACAATTATTTAAGCGCATGGGCAGCGAACGATGCTCTTGCTTATGGAGCTTCTCAAGCTAATCTTCGGCCGACCCCGAGACCGTGGATTTTCACCAGCGACCACGAGCTCAAAATACCCAAAAGCATGCCCCTCACCTACGCTCAAATGCCATTTTATCTTCACAAGCTCACCGACACTGCAGAAATAACCGAACTCATCGGCAGTGTACGAAAAGTCTGTCGACGTTTCGAGGAACGAGGATTGCCCAATTTCCCATCCGGCATTCCTTTCTTGTTCTGGGAACAATATATGGATCTACGGAGTTGTCTAGGAATCGCTCTGCTCGCTGCCCTTGGAGCCAGTGTCGCTGTCGTCGGAGTTTTGCTCCTCAATATATGGGCTGCCCTCCTCGTTGGCACTGCACTCGCTGGCGTTGTCCTACAGTTGTTTGGAATCATGGGACTCTGCGGTATCAACCTCAGCGCCGTACCAGCTGTTCTTCTCGTCGTCAGCGTCGGAATTTCTGTTCACTTCACTGTTCACATTTGTTTGGTGAGTTTCTACTTCACATTTCATTGCACTTCGTTTAATCGTTCTCCAATACCTACCTGCGTGGCGATATAAAATCGAAACGGAGCATCGACGTCATAGAATGGAAGAGAGAAACGATATTATCAAAATTTTATTCGTTTAGTTGTTCAGTACTTTTGGGTATCTAGATCCATTTTTCACCAACTCTTGATGAAATTTAATTTAAATTATTATCCCGATTGGTAGTTTATTAAGGGCAATAAAATCTGTTACTTTTTTAGGTTAACTTTGTTGCTTAAAAATAAAAATTATTTTCTCGAGCGTTTTTACGGTGCAATGAGTTTTGATGATATGGTTATAAATCCAATTTTCTTTCTGATTTTCAGAGTTTTGTAACAAGTGTCGGTAGCAGAGATCGAAGAATACGTCTGGCGCTGGAACACATGTCTGCGCCGGTTATCCACGGAGCCCTAACAACGTTGCTGGCTGTAGTGATGCTAGCATTCTCCGAATTCGATTTTATCGTTCGTTACTTCTTCCTGGTGTTGCTGTGCCTCATCGGAATTGGTCTCGTCAACGGATTGTTCTTTTTCCCGATATTGTTGTCGCTCGTTGGTCCTTCGCCCGAAGTCATTCCTCACGACCATCCCGACAGAATATCGACACCGACGCCACCCGCTTCGCCGATCGTTCGGAGATCGAAACCCCCCGCGCCACCGAGGAGATCGCACAAAGTCGAAAACGCGAGATTACACGCCGAACCATCTTTGACCACCATCACGGAAGAACCAAACTCTTGGCACAGCACCCAAGAATCTTGTATTATTGTTCAACCGGAAGTCAAAGTTGAGACAACGTCCACTTGCGGCAATCAGGTTTGTAACACTTTTATACGTTCATCGTCGTCAAGAAGAGACTGCACGGAATTCTTAATTCTATAGTAAGAAAAAACACGAGTTTTCTTGGGGAAAACATCACTGCAGTCTCTCTCGATGACATGACTTGTCGTCGTGATAACGACAATCAAGATGAGTGCGTTTTACTACGTTTATGTGCAGCATGTCTAACGAGTGTGTTTTTTTGTTGTCGTTTTTTCAAACACTAACAGAACTGTGGCGGATCGGACTCGAGTGGGTCTAGTCGAACATTGCCGGTGCCTTCGACCTCTCACATCACAACTAAGGTCACTGCAACCGCTAATATTAAAGTCGAGGTCCATACTCCATTAACCAGTAAGTATTTGACACGTGAACAACATAATAATTTATCATTTGTACTGAAAGAAAATATATAGTTTTACGAAATTCGACGAACACAAATGACTTTTCGTTGTAATTTGTGTAGAAAATAGGCGAGAATTACATTTCGATTTACGAATTGTTGTAGGTGGAGGTGATCGTGGTGAAAAATGCAGACACTCGAATTCCGGTAGCCGAAGGAGCACGCGCTGTAGTACGAACGTTAATACAAGCGAGTCTTCCGGTTCAAGTTCTGAGCCGGATAATGACTGCAACAGCGGCAAGCATTGACAAACGTAAAGACTCCAAATATCGAGAAGATCGACAGCTGCTGCTCAAGTACCACGCGAAGCACGATAACACACCGAAAGGCTGACTAGTTTTAATATTTTTCATAAATTCTCATCGAGCAATCACAGAGACGAAACAAAAGACACATTGTTTTCTCTTTTCTTTTAAAAACCAGGCTTTTTCGAGTTTCCACTCGAGTAACGAAGAAGCTTCGTTATCAATACAATCCTTTTCGTTTTATTATTCTGTCGCGTTGTTTGAAGAAACCCAAATTCTCTCGTAGCTCGTAGATTCGTATCGCGATTTCAAAATCTGAAATCATCAAAGTACTTATGCGAGAATAACGTGTAGATTCGTGACGATGAGAAAAACCGACAGTGACGCGAAAACTCGGAAGAATTCAACGAAAAAGAAAAAAAAATGAAAATCAATTATTTTTTTCTCTGTATTAACCAGCTACGATTATCTTAGAATTATTGCAGAAGCAAGAAAAAAAAAAGGGAGAAAAAAAATTGTACATAGACACATTTATATTATTATTATTATTATTATTATTATTATTATTATCATCTTGATTATGTTTATCGTCGTAATTATTATAATAAAACGCGGAGAGGTGCAAAACTAGTTCAATTCGTTACCAAGTGCAGTATCGACTTTGTAAACGTTGAGAAGCCTATAATGTGGTTCGTTAGTCACGTAAGCATATGAAATAATTCATCATCGAAGAATCGATACGTTTTTGTCCAAATATACACCGCGAAACGGGCATCTCGCTTCTTACGTGTTTCTATGGAATCTCCATCGTAAAATAATCATTCGGTTGTTAATCGATCGTGTACGAGTTTCATGAAAATCAAAGTACCGGTTGACGCGATTATTATTATTGAATACATGATTTTTCATTGATTTTTTCGCCGATTGTGAAAAAATCGTTTATTCGAGAGAAAAAAAGAAAACTTTCGGGTGAAATTAGCGTCTACGATACGAGCTCTATTATTTATTGATAAGTCACCGAATAATGTGAGCTATTTTGCATGTTGTTCGAGCGCAATCAATCTCATCTTTATTTATTATTTATTTCTTTACTCTAAAGCCCCTTCCCCAACCTTAGTTCCTCCCATTTCATAATCCAAGTATTTAAAAGCGAACGACCTTTGTACAATGTCTATTTCCACACTTGGTGACTTGTAAAAAAACAAACGAACAATATAAAATACAATTAATACTCAATTATTTATGTCGCCGTATAAATATTGATATTTTTATATGAAACAAATGAAACTGCTACTTAATTTATACGATTTAAGGTAGGATTAGTGAAATTATCTTTAATGTAAAAAGTTGTAATATATTTATAAAGGCGTATATAAACTATACACTCCGAGTGTAGTACGAATAATTGCGAACTAATTGTTTCGGTACTGTATTCAAATAATGTACAATGAGGAAAAGTATTTTTTATGCAAAGTCATTTTGTATACACGATAGTTTTAGGTTAACGTTGCCTTATTTAAACAAAGATTTCTCCTATTATATTTATATATATATATTTATAGATATATATGTTTGGACAGTTATATATCTATATTTAAATATATATACTTATTAGGCTCTAATTATTCTGTATAAAGTGCGTTCTCCGAGTTAAGATGGAAATAGTCAATATACCTCCAGTATGCGCGTTGGAATAGAACCATTAATATCCTAATGAATCCATTATTAAAGGTAAACTATTTTTTATTCGATGCAAAAAGGTTATACGAATGAAACAAAAATTATATTTGTAACGTACAACGCATTTTTTTGTACATAATATACTCATACTGTACTGCATATTTGTTATTTTTTCATGCCTGCTTTCTTTTAGTTCGATCTCGTTATCCATCATCATAGTCCATCCATCACCATAGTACATTGGAAAATTCATTGGAAAAACGTTCGGTCGGTGGCAAAGAGTTTTCCGATCAGTTTCACATGGCGGGGTTTTTTCGTCGCGAACCGCCGATTTGATAATAACCTTTCATCGGGTTCACAGATTTAAGTATGCAATTTGTTCCAGGACGTTTTTTCGGAATTATCAGAAGATAACGATGGTTGATATTTTGTTTACTTGTTTATGAAATCTAAATATTTTATATCAAAACTTATGAGAATCGTTGTATACATTCACTGCGTTCTCGAGTATGCGACGCGATCGCTTGCAGTCGGTCGGCAAGAGCGGGAAGGGGCGATGGCTGGACTAGTGCACCGCTCGGAAGAAGCGATCACATCGACCAAGGATCCAAGGGAGAAAAGAATCTGCTGTCTCGACGGGTGGTACGTCGATATTTCTTGCTGGAAAATTGGCTGATAACTTTTCAACAGATTGCAAATTTGCTCACTCCACTCGTTCAGTTTTCCTTAAAAATCATTGTCTGCGCATCCAGTTTCGTTTCGTGTAGAATTGCAATCAGACTAGTTTTATTATTATTCACGTTCTCTTCGCCTCGCATATGCCGAAAGTGTCCAAACGATTTTTCATTGAAAAGGAAAACTGTGCTTAGAATACCAAAACAGTCTCGTTAGACATTGAAGTTATTACAACACGAAGAATATGGCGAATCGCAAAGTTTGTAGGTTATAAACGTTATTCCGGATGGCGGTGGTAATGTCCATGGTGTCAACTTCATCGAAACTGGCCGTGAGTCAGTTCAAATGTCTCGTCAAGTATGCAAATCGAAACAAGTACCGCGAATATTCCAACACCGGAATCAATCGCCTCGGAGTATCGTGAGAAACGTCGTTTGGGCATCGTCGGAGCCTCCAAACATCGAAGGCGATATCGTGAGTCCACAAGCTTCATCATATTCGGATTTCCATCAAGAACCAACTGTCAGTTCGAACAAACATTTCGATGACGACAAACAAAAACGTAGCCAAAAGATTCCAACAACGAATTTCGATTATTCGACGAAAATTTTGAACGATTCGATTTCCATCGAAGATCCCAAAATCGGGGAAACGTCATTAGAAAAAAATACGTCCAACACCGTTGACGACATCGAAAAATGGCTGAAAACGCGAACCGAGTCAGTTTCGAGTGTCGAACTCGACTCCATGAAATCCGTTGTCGAAGCAGAGACCGAAGAGGATCGAAGCGTCGGCGTAGATCGTTATCTTGGCGACGATCTACCTCATGCATTCCTTGGCAAAGCCCCGGATGGTCTGTCTCTCGACATCGATTTTTCTGACAAAAAAATGAATCTCGACTACGATCCTTTGCTTCGAGAGCTACAGGGCCACAAATTGTTGGAAGTTTGCGACAAAAATGACGAATACATAATCCCAGATTTTCGTCTCGACCATCTCGATCCTCTGGTTCTTTCTCCTCATGATATGATGGTTGCCGGCGAGATTTTGCCTTCTGCCAGTCATTCTGCTGTTTCGCCCGTAGCTTTGCATGAAAATATCGCCAAGAGTAACGTTGCATTGATAAAACGTGAGAATTCTCGGTGTCCAGAGGCAGAAGAGCTTGTCAACAAACCTCTACACGTGGATTATAATTTGTCAGACGATTTAGACAAATTAGAGGAAACAGAGCCTACAGACAACTCATCGAACAATCATAATTTGGAATCTCCCAGCCAACAATTAATTCAGCCAGGGATAGTCCAAATCATTGACGAGAGGCAAACCTACGATAGCCCGGTGAAAGAAAAGATGAAGTTGGAGCCAAGAATAATGAAGAAAAGACGAAAAATTAGGCCAAAACCAACAGAAAATGAAAAAAAGTTTTTGGGAGAGCCTTGCCAGTCCGATGGGAAGGATGGCGTTATGGCTGTGGTTGCTATATCCACTGACAAAATTTCAAATATGACACAAATTGTGATAAATACTGGAATGGACGAACAGATATACCAGGGAAAAACGTCGGAGCTCATAGAAGCAACGGGCAATTTTCCTAAAATCTCTAAACTCGAAATGGAGAATGGATCATTTTGCAACAAAGATAGACCCCATGAAAACATGGTTTCCAAGGCATTGGAGGAGCTTGGCATCACCGACGAATCCCTGGAACCGTCTTCGGTTAACGAAAATGGTAGAACTTGGCTGTGTCCGTGGGACGAATGCAATCGAGAATTTGGCAAATTACACGCTCTCAAAACACACTTGCTCGCTCATTTTGGGGTACGACCTTTCAAGGTAATGTGACAAAGCACGATACAAATGATTCCCAAAGAAATTTCCATCCCCTCGTCCCTTATTTCCTTATCGTCAAAATATTCCGTGATTTCGAAGAAATATAATTTTGTACAAACTCTACGGGCTGAATGCAAACAGAATATTCCAAGAAACTGTTTTTGAATCTAACAAAAACCTTCTTCTGTTTGGACAGTGCGACTTCGAGGGGTGTACTTGGGCATTTCATTCGGAATTCAAGTTGAAGCGTCACAAGGAAACTCATCTGAAACGGAAGAATTTCGTGTGCGAGGTCCCGGGCTGCAATCGTCGTTTCACAACGATCTACAATCTCTGGAGTCACGAAAAATTGCACACACGGCCGAATCGGGTGGTGTGTCAAGTGCCGGATTGTCACGAAAAGTTCCAGACGAAGCGTGCGCTAGAAATGCACATGAAAAAGCATGACCAGAGTCATGCTCCATACATGTGCAACCACGAGGGTTGTGGCAAGCGTTATTATACAAGTAACGCATTGACTTCGCACCAGAGATGTCACAACTACAAAGAAATTGATGTCAAATGTTCGTGGCCGGGTTGCGGAAAAGTATTCGACAAGCCTTGTCGTTTGAAGGCGCACAACAGATCGCACACGGGAAGCAAACCTTACACCTGTACTTACCAGGATTGCTCGTGGGCGTTCACCTCGTCGAGCAAGCTTAAAAGACATCAGAAAAAGCACACGAACGAGAGAAAATTCATGTGTAACGTCGAAGGTTGTGGCAAGGCTTTTCTGCGCTCGGAACATCTCAAAGAGCATTTGCTCACGCACGCTGGTGGCGGATATTTCCAATGTTACATGTGCGACGCACATTTCTCAGCAAAAAGCAGTTTGTACGTGCACATAAAAAAGCACCAGGTCAAAGAAGCTGTAAATACGATTACGGACAAGATGCCAGAAGTTCCTGAACACGGAATCGATGAGGCCGAAAGGACGGAGGAAAATTTCATCACGAAAATCGTAACTCCGGACGACGTGCCCGATGGCTCGCTCCACGTGAGTACAAACGGTTCACGACTGGAGAACCTTGAAATTTCTTCGGGTTCGGTGAAAAAAGAACACGAAGATTTTTCGTACAGCTGCGGGATGGGGGGCTGTGGAAAATCGTTCAAAACACTATCGAGCCTCGCGACCCACATGATCTCAAGCCACGAAAGTTCGATCGTCGAAGATTACGAGTCGCCCATGGGAATCTCTGCTTCTTCCGATGCTTCGGATCTCGACTACATTCTTTACGCAACTTCCAGCTCTAATTCAAAGAGCATCAATCGATCGATGTTGTTGGAATCTTGCGACGCGATCATTATGAGCGAATCACAGAAAAATGTGGCTTGTTTGCCGGAATCCGAACCGCCGCCTCTTGGCCCATCGTCTCCGTGTATTCCGCCACCATCTTCCGCCGAGGAAACTTCACGGCTACCCGAAAGTTCCTATCGCATCTCCGGCGACAAGCAACTGCCGGAACACCACCAAGCACGCTCCAGGAAAAGTTGCCAAGGCTCCGCGAGGACTGGGCTCACTTGCGAGGACGTTTGGAAATTAAAATCCAAACTAAATGGGACGGAGAGGAGTAACGTCGGGGCTACCGACGTTGTTCTGGGGGAAGCCAATCTCAACGAAGGTCTTTTGCTCACCGAAGAATTACCCTCGATGTTTTATCAAGACGACATAGGAACCGAGTGCCAAATTTTGTTGCTTGACGGTGCGAGTTCGGAAAATCCTATAGATTTGCGTGGCCTCGAGTAACGCATGCACATAAAAAAGGAGAGTCTCTATCGTTGGAATAAAACGAGTAATCTCTGGACATGAAAACAAATGATCAAAAATTCCACAAATTTCAAAATAGCAACGAGCGATTTTTCGATTTAAAATTTTTATCGGTTCTCTGGTCAATATTCGAAAAAATAAAATAACAGTCTTTTCGTTAAATTCCAACGATGGAGACTGGATCATCGTGGGACTTGACTCCATTAACTTTTATGGCCACAACGAAAAAGTGGAAACGTATGAAAAATGAATTACCAGGCACAATAATTCATTTAGAAATAAGAATCGACTTCGTTGCTGATTAAAAAGGTTCAAAAAATAGACCGAATTGTAACGATACATGTATAACGAGGTTGTTTAAATGTTAAGGCTCGGATAGAATTTTTTTTACATACTTAACTGTGATCACTCGATACATCATCTTCGTCACCCATCTCTTTAAATTGATCAGTCTAAAGCATTGATTTGTAATAATTTCATGGTTACTTTAAATCCTTATTTTTTATTAATAAAAAACGTTGATATTTTTTCATAACCACGGGTCACCTTATTGACATATCCTTAGGAATAAATTGTTTTTTTTTTTTTCTCAAACCTACATAGGTCGGAGCGAGGCATTTGCCCCGTGGGGGAGAATGCGATGCTATCGTAAACATTCAGCACATTACAAATATTTTGTTGTTCAGTTTGGGAGGAAAAAAAGAACGATCGCGAAGCTCAATCGGCGGACTATTTTGCCTTACGAAACTAAGAATAATTGACTACTTAGAATGTATGACGGAATGTTTTACGTACAGTATATTTGCCTGGACGCAAAAGTCGCACGAACATTACGTACATACGCGCGAACATTGTCTACTGACGACTCAAAGAAAATTCCAATGGCCAGTGATAACAAAAACACATTCTCTCTGTTTTTTATTTTCAATCACAAAAAATACTATTTTCGCAAGGATACCGAATGTTTAAGGCAATGACGCTCGTCGCGGTCGTCTCTCGCAATACTTATCTGGCAATAATACATGCGGGAGGTCAAATCGATACAATTGTTTATATCTGTAATTCATACAATGATAATGAATAAAAATTTCTAGACAACTACATAATGAGAGGATCACAAATGATTCGTGTAAAAAAAAAGAATGAAGAGAATCGAGAAGAGTCGAAGTGAAACAGTCCATTATCGTTCCCGAACGAAATTTGAATTGACCTAAATACGCGATATCGTTTTGAATGTGTTTTCTTTTAGGATATTCATGAGCATGGAACTTATTACTGAGGAAAATGCTTTTCATGGAATCTTTCGTTGTTTTTTTCGCAGTTTTTACTTGCCTTTGAAAAATTATTAATCGTTCATACGATTTCAAGGCGTTGAGCCGGGGACTGTTCGTTGCTCGAAATCGTGATCGATTCCCGGGCATATTTTGCACTCAACGGTGCGTATGCTCGCTCTTGCATTATCGTCAGTAGACACAACAGGCAGTGAACTATCACGAGAAATGTTAAGCCACCTACTGAGACTAACAAGGCTAATCCAGGCTTCTCCCAATTCAATACTTTGTAGATATACGGATAGCCACGCTTGTCGCTTCCACCCGCACAATAATATATCACGGTGAATGTTAGATAAGTTATTACTGTTGCTAATGACCACCAAAAGTGGCGGAGCCTCACAGGAATCTTTGTGACGCATAAATCAATTATCATAAGTACGCTGTTCAATATATGAAGCATTATGTTCAAAGCGTCTACGTGATGAATCTTTGGATCATGGACCGTGCACCAATAAGATACGGAGACTCCTATGGCTATGGTACAAGTTGATGTGTACAAATACCAGTACAAATTTTCTATTTTCCCTAATGTAGCATTGATCAGATCAAAGTCAATGGTGGACTGCGATTTCCATCTTTTCCAGACCAACCACAGAGCCAAACTCGCTTGAGCCGTCCCCAATACAAGATCCCAATTGGTTAGATATATCGGCCACTTATGATGATTCCCCAATGGTTCTGCACTCCCAAATTCAAACACCGAACACACCACTATCGTCAGCCAGAATAAAAGAATCGTCAAACGAAAAATCAGATACCAGCCGCAAACGTAATCTTGACATTTCGGCTCGGAGAAGACTCTGGCATGCGGACTTTCTGGCTTCGCTTGCAGCCACGCTCTTGCGACTTTGCGACACCAAATTTTGTTGACCATTGCACGACGTCCTGCAATTTAATGGAATTTATTATTACCAAGTATATTTACAGCTGCAAATCCATTGAGAAATAGTATATTAAATACCTAGGCCAGAAAAATAAGAAAAGTCTCAGATCATATGTAATTGTTGGCTGAAGCGAAGCCGAGGCTGACAAACATGTGATTTGACGCTTTACTTTTTTTTGGCCGAGTTGTAAATACTATTTTTCTGCCTGGCGTTGCCAGAATGTGGCAACTTCATTAGCGCTGCGACCCAAAAGTTGCCACTTTCCGGCCGGAGGGCAGAGAATATTTTTTCTTACAAAAATTGTATCAAACTTGGATGCGTTCAATTTTTGGAAAAAAAGAAAAATTGTTCCAAAAATTAAAACAAGCAAAATTCATTTTTTTGTGATGGATTATCATTTTTTCTGAACTTTGTGTCAAAGCAATTTTCGGCGCTAGGAATTGTTTCGTTTAAATCTTTACAACGATGGAGATTTCGAAAAAATTGAGATTCCAAAATCTATGAAATCACGTAAATAAAAAAACCTGATACCACAAAATATGGGTATTAATCAAAGTTTCAGTGTTGACGACCAGTCGAAATAGTTATTTGAATAATAGTTACTTTTTTCAAACTTTACGTAGAGAACCAAAATTTCTGTTTACAAAATTAAATCTGGAACGGCGTGTTCAAAAATTTGACTTTAAAAAAAAATACGGTTCGATGAATTGAGACAGTTCTTACGTTGAGGTCTCTTGCATCACGCATTACATCATACTGATTTCAATTCGATTAATGATTCCATTTCGCGGAAAAGCCACGTATGCAAGCTGTCGTTTGTTTATCGTTAAAGTCAATGAAAACAAAAAATGTGTACGATTATAATTGCGAGGTGAGAAAAATCTTGAAGCCTTACTTGGGCATGATTGTACGATAAACGAAAGCAAGAATTTCAAAGACGGCGGCCTCTTCTTCGAAGCGATAACCATTATAAGCGGACATAAGCTTTCGGAGATTTGTATTTGATTGTTGAGATTTCTATCATCTGTTCACCATCGGAATAAAAGGTTTTATACGTAGCGTCCCGCGCTCGCTTTTCTTTTTTTCTATGGTAACCAACGATCATCTGGTCACGGCTGCTTTCAACGCAGCGGAATGGGTGTCGTCTGCTCGTGTTTGCCGACAATACTGAATGCATCGTAAATAGTAAGCAGCGTTTAACCTCAGCGGAACACGTTGGCAATGGGAATTCGTACTCCTCGAACGCAATATGATAATAAAATACACGTTATGCAATGGACTTTGGATATCTAATTGCAAGAAAAATAATTCTTGAAATAATTCAATTCCAATTGAATTTTTACGAGAAGTTCTCTGTCGGTAATGGCGATTGCTTCTTGATCGATAAAGTGTCGAAACGAGAAATATAGCAGAGACAGGAAGTAATTCCAAATTTCTGCTGACTGCGTGCACCTCGTCTGGATTTTTTCTTCAAACTCTCGACCCTTTCTGAAGAAAATATTCGACTGGTCATCATTGGAAATGACGACACCGAAAAAATGCACATTCGACGGCTACCGAAATTCCGTTGAATTTCTACCCATAGACGAGCGAAAAATATTTCGATAGAGCGTTCATATTTTCCTGGAACGCGCGACACCCGACCACGTCTTGTTCACATGCGAATATATACATCGAAATAGTTCTATAAGCAGGAAGAATAATACCGGGCCATTATTAGGAGATATCAAAATTTCGTTTATCGATTCACGATATTATGGAGTTGTGAGGGAGAGTTGATGTTTTTTTTCGCACGAATTCTGACTCATTCGTTTTACCCCTCGACGAAACGTTAAGGTGATCGTGTAGCTAATTTTTTTCGAGGCTCGCGTGCACTTGTTACGAAACTCGATAACCCGTTAGATCAATTGAGCAACATCAGGCGATCCATTAAAAACAGGCAAAGGGGTTCCTGTGCATGTTCCGGTAAGCTTCGCTCCCACCCTCTCGTACATATAACCTTACAAATCGACCGCCTTCACAACTAAACCCGAACAAGCTCGAAAACCCCGAGAAATAAGCACACTGACAATTCTCGCGAATGATTTTATCGTCGATTCGAAAGACAGATAACGCGCTTCTTGAGAAAATGATTCGGGCGTTGAGAGAAAGATTAAAAACTTATCTATTCCTCCGTTCATGATTTGTCACACTCTCTTATGATATTATCTCGGATGTAACAACATTTTTTTCAAATTTCACCGGAAGTTTCAAGTCTAGTAATACGAAAATTTTGCGATGACAGCGAAGCGATAATTGCGATGGCAACATCGATTATTTCACTTGAAAATTCATCCCCGTCTCTCAGAGCAACCGACAACAGTCGAAATATCAAGAAATCAGTTAGATTGGGTCTCGCGATATCCATCAGTCAGTACATTCAGGGTCAAACATACCAAAGAACAGTAGCTCGTGGAGTGGCTCATTACAGGCAACAAGTGAAGAGAAAGAAACACATTTATTTCCAGACAAAGTGTAGAAGTCTTTGGAAGCGAATTTTTTCGTTTAAAAAAATGTAAGGTTATAGAGTCGGAATCCCAAAACACTTGTTGCCTGTGATGAGCCAGCCATATAACATGAACGAAAATTTCCGGCCCCGTTATTTACGATGAGTGATTAAAAATTTGCCAAGAGTTCGAATTAATGAAAAAAAACTATCGTTCTGGTCAAAAATAACAACAAAGCATATTTTCGGGGGTCAGAAGTAAACACAATCTGTTAGAAAAGTCATGGGTATTCGTGAAGTGGTTCGGTGTCGGAGGACATAGCCTGAACTGATTGACCCTAATGGCTTGGTACTGAGGTTCACACGGAGCATAACGCGACGAGAGGAGCACAACGATTGGATCTATATGTATAAGTACACGTGAATATATAGATGGCAACATAAAGTTAAAGCGGTGAGCGAGCTCGAGAGTTTATCAGAGGTCGCGGTCGCGGCCGGTCAATCAGTCAATACTAATTCGGCGTTAATTTATTACAATCTTGCCCTATTATTATCATTCGGTCGCGTGAGACAACCAGGTGACGTTGCCCTGACAACAATCCATCGAATTCACCGAAATGACGTTTTTTTGTCGTCGCTATTTGTCGCCTTCGACGCAGTGTTCCGTAGGAGAAGCGTAGACGAAAGAAACTTTCATAGTGTGACGAACGTTCCTTTTCTAACCTCTGACAAAATTAATCGAATCGAAATATTCGTTTGGGAAATTGTCACGAACCCCAAAATATTGATAGGTAGGTAGATATGTCATATGGGCTGGCTCCGATTTACGCCCTCTGGCGGGATAATCACACGGCCAAGTTCATCCCAAAACATTGGAAGTATAGAAAACGGACGAAGCGAAGATTAAAAACCAATAATCTTAATCGTTCTATGGTTCACCTCCAAAGATGGCGTTACCATAAAAAGAACAATTACAGCAACCCTCAACTTTGTCTCTTGCCATATGAGTGAGCGATTTGAATATTACGAGTAAAAAAAACATCGAAAAAGCGTTGTACAGTTTTGGGTTTTACTACGAAAGCGTCGTTTAACGGTCGGTGCGAACGTACAAGTCGAACGTCACTGGCGGGCGATAAAAATCAGTCGTACGAACCAAGTCCAACGAAAAACGTCTTTCGGTAAAAAACGATGTCGGAAAAGGATTAGACAATCGCGAACTTTAGTACGACAATGCGCATTTTTATTTCTTCCCCTACTGTCATTCCGGCGACTACGTTTATGGAGATTTTACAATTGTAAATGTAGAAGAGGGCGACAACAACACTTGTGTGGCTTTGGAATAGGCCTAACCACTTTTTCACGTGTCAAGAAACTCACGAACCAGGGGGAACGAGAATTCTTCTCCGTATTTTTTACCGGAGTCTCGTAACTTGCACAACGTCGCGGTACTCTAATTGAATAATGCTCGTGTGTCGGGACGGTGTTAAGCCAAAAGATCTGTCTGCACGCATGACGTAATCACCGTGGATTAAGGTAGTAACAGTGTTTTTGCCACATTCTTTCCCCTCGGACTTTCTTACGATTCAGAGGCAACATAGCTCAATTCCGATACATCGTGCAAACTTTCGGAAGCGACTACTAACGTGAATGGCTCGAACACGAAGTCGAGACAGGAATTCACGAGCTTACGGAATAGTTAACTGTATGAATAGCGAAAATTAAGTCGTCGATTTGAAAAGATGGAATGTGTGTGTCGCGGAAGTTTTATCTGTGGATATTCCATCTGCGGGTATTTTTTGCGCGAATCGTCTGTCGTACGCTAGCGAGCTTGAGAATCGACTTGAGGTAGCAAGCACGAAAGAAAGTTCCTAACCTAACGATGCAATTTTGCGTCATTCTCGATTCTGATCAGAAATTTTGATTTTCTTAACGAGTTTCCGAACCAACGATCGACGAAACAAAATCATCGCCATGCAAAGCCACTTCTTTCATGAAAATTTTGTAATTTTACAGAAATTGAAAACAATCGGTTACAAAATCGTCAGGGGAAAACCGATCGATAGTTTTTTCAATCCGCGCGATGAAAAGCCCAACGTTTTTTTATAAAGAATCGAATTTACCGAAAATTTCAATGACGTATTTTGGGGAAACACGTGATAATAGTTTGGTTAAAAATTTTCGAGTGTACATCCTACAATACGACGTGTTGACGAAGGTCCGTGGGGATTGTTTCTATTTCGAAGAAATTATAAATATTTTCACGTAAACCTTATCGAAAAAAGAATTACGAACAGATTGCCATATGCTTGTTAACGTGACCTCGAATGCCCTGTACGCATACACAGTTTATTGAGAATGAGAAAGACGCAAGTGAGCCAATTGACGATAGGCTACTCGGGAGAATGCGTCTTTTTTGCCAGTAGAAAGAATGGACACACATAGAACACACAATTTAGAACTTAAATATCGAGCCCACTCGTAATTATTTACGAATGGCGTGGTTCCGAGTCGGGTCGAATGACAGCTAGGCCAATTCACGCGACGTCTTTCTTTTATTCGACAGTACGATCTGCTTACATACGTTCGGTACTTCCCCATGATGAAATCTTCCCCAATTTTATTTGTTTCAAATATTCGAATAATCTCTTCTCGGGGACCCCCTTGATTTTTATCTAATTTTCGATCGTAATGTTGTGCTTCATAATTGCGTCATGAAAAATAACTGAGGTATAAAATTTCCGGAAAAAAATATTACCGCTGTCAAAGGTCACGTGATTATTCACTACTATGACTTTTTTTAAAATTCCAATTATGAAGTAACATTTTTTTGCTATTGGTCACGGAATTTTTAGGTCTCAAATTAGTTTGCAAGTAGGAATAAATACCCGAAGAATATTTAATACATGACGGTAATTGGTTGATTGAAAAAAAAATTCAATTATCGAATTAATCGATTTTCTAAATTGAAGGAAAAGTTTTGTTTGCAGGGAAAAATGTTTCGCGTATAAAATGAGCTTCAGTAAATCGATTTGATGCTTGCAAATGTGTTTAAGATTAAGAGTATGTTCTTGTCGTAAAACGTAAGCATTTATTAGTTGTTGAATAATAATAAAGATAAGGATTAAAAAAGACACACACCACAAAAGGAAGACGATGAATTATCCAAAAAAAGTGAGTCCGGTTGTTGCTCGTAAGGGAAAAATCCGTTTTGTTTATTGGTGGGTTTAGTGTCGCAGTCTCTTCTGTTAATATCGTAACTTGATGGGCTCTGATGTCGAGGCATCAGTGGCCTGGCGGACGGACACTCTGTGACTGCCGGCCGGTGGTTCGAGCACCGCATGGACATAGTGGTAAGAGGTGTATATTGGCTCTAGCCTCCTCGTTGAAAAATCAATATCAATCCATATCACCCGATCCCCCTTCTTCGGACCCTCTGTTTTCGCGCTCTCTCTGACTCTCCCTTTACCCTTAATCATGAGCCACCTTGTGCGGACTATTCCATACGTGGGAAACGAAACTTCAACAGGCTCGTGACCCGGGTGGGCCGAAAAATTTTGCACGCAACTTCTCACGCTCTCTTCTATGCTGGCGAAGGGATAGTTTTGCCGATTGAATCAGGACACTTGGGCTTGCATGCACTTTTTCTTTTCGTTATAATGTTTATTTTTATGTTTTTCTCATTGTTCGCTTTCGAGCTAAATCGAGTCTACGATCACGTGGGTAGATTCTCGTTCGATCAATTCAATACCGATTTCATGTGCGTGCTTAGGACAGCATCTTCGATTCTCACAGCTCGTGCTTCGTTCGATAGCTTCAGGCGTAGTAAAAGTCCATTTATTCAGGCCAGCAGCTTGCAATTGACTTGTGAAGCTTGGGCACTTCGCATACCATGGTTTTTCACTTGTTCTTCTTCTCCTCACGATCATTCCAAATTTTATTTCTCGACTCTTCATTCTTCATCGGAATATCGTAGTTGAATGACCATTTTTTTTGCTCTCGCAGAGGCTCGCGATGCTTGCCCATTAAAATGACAAGAGAAAAAGCACTCACATATAATTCGACGATAAAATTCACGCATTAGTTATCGGAGCCAGATTATAAATGTCAAACTTGCATATTTCAGCATTTTTTTCAAAATTCTATGATGAACCGGTATGAAATAAACTAAAACCATACGAGGAGCATCAAATTTTGACCCATTAGCAAATTCCGTTGTCTTCATTCAACAGAATAATGAAATTTTTAATCACTCGACGTCTCCAATTTACTTGCCGGGTTCCTGAATCGTCGAAAAATTCATTAACGAGGCTTCTCGTTTCACGTTCGCTCCCACAAAGAATCAAGTTTTTTCGAATTTTGTACTATCCGTTTTTGATCCTCCTGGTAAAATTCAAATGCACACTCTTGTTCGCCTCGTTATTCAGTTTTTGTTTTTTTTTTTCGTACAACCGCGATCAATTTTATCAAAGAATTTAGAAGAGTGTATGTGTGTTCAGTCAATACTCGCTAATCGCTGAAGTGAGACTCACAGGACCACACGGTGTGCCCACTGGATTGATAATGCCACGCCGATGAATTGCAGCGGGTCGACGGCGTTCAACACGTGAAAAATATTCACGTGAAAAAGTCGAATATGTTACGCCAGGTACACGTCTGACATAGACGACGAGTCGTATTACTGATAACTCTATGCTGATTAGGACTTTAATTGGCGTACGTTGAGCCCGTCCGAATACACATGGCCGATGTCTATATGCTCGTATATATATATATATATACTATGTTCACACTCGGTGGGGAGTTGCTTAGGTCAGCACACGTGTGCATTCATATCGGGGTAAAATAAATTCAAGTTCAAGATTATATATGCACGAAGTATTTCAGTATTTTTTATTTTCCCGTCCAAAGATTACTGGAAAAGGAGATGAAATTAAATTCGTTCCGGCGACTGCCATCGTGGTAAAAATACGAGCGCAAGTCGAACTCGTTCGAGCAACGAATAAATATCGTTAATTTTGTTCAATTTGCGAAACTTAAATGACTCCATTACCGCAAGCTTGCTAGAAGCTCCGAGAGCTCGATTATCCGGTGGATTGCTGAATTGATTAGTTTTATTTTTTATGACTCCTCGATGGTCAGAAAATTTCTGCATGCCTATTACGAAATAGTAAAATGAATCGGCGTATATTCAAGAATCCGTGCGGTCGAAGTCGAAACCCGGAAGTGCATACGCGCTTCTTGATCGCACAATTCTTGATCGCAAGTCAGGGGTTTGAGGAATGGGGCGACGGAAAAGTACAAGCGAGAGAAAGAGCGAGGAAGCAGGTGCGCGAGTGGGAGACTCGGGGTTTTATAAATATATCGCACAATGATCTGCATCTATACGGCTGAACAGCATGGCGAATTCTTCGACTAAAATGCACACATCATACACCAGCGCGTCAATATTTTTAGCATTAATTATATTTTAGCCCATTTTTGGTATTTTTATTCGCAAATTTTCAAAATCTCAATTTAGTAATTATTTCTATGGAACGAATAAGATGAAAATTGTGGAGTTGTGATTTTGTTTGATAAGAAAATTGTCGCGGTGCAAACAATTTATTTTTTTAATATTACGCCATGAATATTTTTTTTCTCAATGTTAACGCGTGCAATTGCATTTTTACGAAATTTTCCAAGCAGGAATATTCAGGTATATGAGTTTAATATAGAAAATGGAACGAAAAAATTACACACACGTTTTCCCAAAGTAGGTAATAGCTATAAGGTTTTTTTTTTCATTAAATCTCAAAATAAATATAACACGTTATGATTTTTTCAGGAAACAAAAGCGGCACGTGACGTTGATATGAATTATTATTATTTTTCATTGATTATCACGTGAGTAAAATGGAGTTGATAGAGTGAATAAGAAACGTTTTTATTTTTGTTTTACGAGGGCTGTTCCAGCTTCGGTCTAGGAGGTTCTAGTCGTCGCTTTTTTCGAAATATGTTTGGTTTTTTTTTCTTGGGAGGTGGTACGAGAAAAGCTGGTCGGATGGATGCTTGGACCCACCCGTGTACCAAAAATAGTCAGGGAAGCTTCGCTTAGTAAACGCGGAGGAGAAGAGAGAGAGAGAGAGAGAGAGAGAGAGAGAGAGAGAGAGAGAGAGAGAG